>VCAZ01000092.1:1552927-1622927 GCA_005784505.1 Bagarius yarrelli | reverse complement strand
TTCCACTCGAGTACTACGAGACACAAAGAGTAGAACCAGTGACGGTGAGAATATTAAGACTAATACCTGTTACCCTTTTAGTCTTTAACTCCTACCCAAACACACACATTTACATATACTCATACACACACATACATGGACATACTTACACATACAAACAAAATATAATTTTTGCCTAATCATATTGGGTATTTGTCTTTTCTCTGGTTGGTTAATTTGCTTAGGTCTTTTTATAACTAAAATCAATGCTAGCAGCATCTCAAATAATTTATTTTATCAAGTCATTAAAATTCTCCTCTATCCAACTCTCTATCTCTGCTTATAATAATAAAGGTATCCTGACCGACGTGATTACTGTTTTTTTTGTCTCTTACAGGATCTGGACTCGTACCACAGTGACGATGATGATCAGCCGAAGCCGTTTTATCCTAACACCGGCCCTGATGTGGAGGACAGCGAGATGCTTCCCCCATATTATGAATTTAGAGATACGGGGATGGACGCTGATGAGCAGCACCTAAGCCCTTCGTCCTTATCCAGAGAGGACAGTTTTATGTCTGCTCCAATGATTGTGTAGGAATGATTACACAGAGTCCTATACACTGGAGAGAAAGAAAAGAAAAGCGGAAGGGGAGGAGTGTCAGTCAGTCATCGTTGGGATTTTGGATTTAAAGCTGTCTTTCAGTTCTGAAGAACTGCGGGTGGAGAAACATAGGTTTATTAAATGAAATAATACTATTAACTGCCTGTGTAGGACAGAAACAGAGCCATGAACTTAGATTTACTAACGAGCATGTAGACAAAAGGCTTTTATTTTTAATTTGCTATTCGAGAAAGCAAAAATTAACGGATGAATTCAAATCCCAATCGTATGCCAGATATCCCGAATTTTTTTACTCTTACATCACAACGTCTTTCCTGTTTTAAATTCCCATACAACAATGTTAAGCCATGAATGGGGATAAAAAAATAAACAGAAGCCCAGTTATGATCTTTTTCATTGGCTTTTACAATCTTACTAATAATCTAGACTAGGGGTGTCCAAACTCGGTCCTGGAGGTTTGGTGTCCTGCTACAATTTGCCTTAACACACCTACCTGTAAGTTTTAAGTAAACCGAGCAAGATCTTGATTAGTTAGTTCAGGTGTGTTTGATTAGGGTTAAAGTTAAACTCTGCAGGACAGAGTTTGGACAACCATGATCTAGTCCTCGACTTAAGATAAGGTTACATTTCGGAAAACCCATTGGAAGTCGAAATACCCTAAGTAAATATACAGTAGGTATACCTCATACGATGCGTTCCGCAAAAGCCCGCAAGAGTTTATAAAAACATCCACTACGTAACATCCACTGTAGATGTGTGTTCTAATACTATTACGCTACTGTCAGGTTTTTGTTAGCCAAGTAAAATATTTTTTTTTCAACATACTTTTTGGGTCGTGCATTGGCATCGATTATAAGTTGAGGTTTGTCTGTATTAAAATACTCTAATAATAATCATAATAAAGCAGACAATCTGACGCAAGTTGACTGACAGCAGTAGCCATTGCATTCCACTTCCAAACGGACTACCCTGTGTGTTAGTCAATAATGCTAGTCATAAACCTATAAAAATATTAATCTACCCTAATGTACCTTAACTTGTTTCTTTAGAAATGTCCTGCATGGTCGCATTTTTTTTTTTTTTTTTTATCTTTGGGAGCGATTGCATTTTTTTTTTTTTGGAATGATGTAAATACTTTAAGAACTATTATTGGAAACTCTAACAGGACACAACATCCACTGAGTGCAATGATCTGTGGTTTGCACATACTGTTCTAATGTCCAGATTCTTCTTTTCTGTGCCAATATTTATGCAAGGCAGTGACGGTGAACTGTAACGATTCTTTCTTATTTTTCAACATTCTTACTGAATCAATGTGAGTTCCTGTGTTGATAGCAGGAGCGTAGACCTGTAGCATTTTTTTCCCCCCATTAACCCAGGACGTTTTTTTTTTTGGTAATTAGTCTTTTATATGATTATGATTCTGTGTATTTCTGTCAAAAACAGCTTTCTGTGTAAAAGTCAGCATGGAAATTAAGTTGCTGAATCTTTGAGCAGAAAGTTTTTCTGTTGTTCCTTTAGCTACTTTTATACTGTGAGAACAAACACATTTGCAGGGATTTTTCCCCTTCTTCTCTGCTGCTATTCTCTTTATTACTACAGTAAACACACTGTTTATCTATATCTATACGACAGTATTACCTTAATAAATTGGTGGTGGTTGGTTCAAAACAATGGTAAGAGTTTTTTTTTTTGTCAATACTTTCGTTTTAAGATGTACAGAAAACCAGTTGTGGCTTTTGATCCTGAATAAGCTGGAATTAAGACCAGAGTTACAGGTATACAGTACTGTAGTTACAGGGTATACAGTAATGTACTGTTTGTAGTAGGTGGTTGTAGTAGGTAGTTACAGGTATACAGTATGTACTGGTTGTAGTAGGTAGTAGGTAGTTACAGGTATACAGTATGTACTGTTTGTAGTAGGTAGTTACAGGTATACAGTATGTACTGTTTGTAGTAGGTAGTTACAGGTATACAGTATGTACTGGTTGTAGTAGGTAGTATAGGTACAGTTATGATACTGTTGTAGTAGGTAGTACAGGATACCAGTATGTACTGTTTGTAGTAGGTGGTTACAGGTACAGTATTACAGTATACAGGTACTTTCTGTAGTAGGTAGTTACAGGTATACACTATGTACTTTTCTGTAGTAGGGAGTTACAGGTATACAGTATGTACTTTCTGTAGTAGGTAGTTACAGGTATACAGTATGTACTGTTTGTAGTAGGTAGTTACAGGTATACAGTATGTACTGTTTTAGGTAGTACAGGTACGTTAAGGTATACAGTATGTACTGTTTTGTAGTAGGTAGTTACAGGTATACAGTATGTACTTTCTGTAGTAGGTAGTTACAGGTATACAGTATGTTGTTTAGGTAGTAGTAGGTAGTTACGGTATACGTATGACTGTGTAGTAGGTAGTTACAGGTATACAGTATGTACTGTTAGTGTAGTACAGGGTACAGTTGTATACGTAGGTAGTTACAGGTATGTATGTCTGTTTAGGTAGTAGGTAGTTTACAGGGGTACAGTATGTATTCTGTAGTTACAGGTAGTTACAGGTATACAGTACTGGTGTATTAGGGTATGTATGTAGTAGGTAGTTACAGGTAGTAGGTATACAGTATGTAGGTTTGTAGTAGGTAGTTACAGGTATACAGTATGTACTGGTTGTAGTAAGTAGTTACAGGTATACAGTATACAGGTACTTTCTGTTGTAGTAGGTAGTTGTATACAGGTATGTACAGTATGTAGTATACAGGTACTAGGTTGTAGTAGGTAGTTACAGGTATACAGTATGTACTGGTGTAGTAGTAGTAGTTACAGGTATACAGTATGTACTGTTTGTAGTAGGTAGTTACAGGTATACATATGTACTGGTTGTAGTAAGTATTACAGGTATATACAGTATGTACTGTTTGTAGTAGGTAGTTACAGGTATACAGTATGTACTGTTTGTAGTAGGTAGTTACAGGTATACAGTATGTACTGTTTGTAGTAGGTAGTTACAGGTATACAGTATGTACTGGTTGTCGTAGGTAGTACAGGTAACAGTATTATACAGTAGTACGGTAGTTACAGGTACAGTAGTACTGGTTGGAGTAGGTAGTTACAGGTATACAGTATGTACTTTCTGTAGTAGGTAATTAAGGTATACAGTTGTACTTTCTGTAGTAGTAGTACAGTATACAGTATGTACTGTTTGTAGTAGGTAGTTACAGGTATACAGTATGTACTGTTTGTAGTAGGTAGTTACAGGTATACAGTATGTACTTTCTGTAGTAGGTAGTTACAGGTATACAGTATGTACTGTTTGTAGTAGGTAGTTACAGGTATATAGTATGTACTGTTTATCTTACACAGAGTCACATGAAATCTGTAGTCGAGCCCAGGGGATTTGGGGGCATAATGAAGGGGGCATCCTGGAAACCAATGCAGGGCATAATGGGACACACACCCATTCACACACACACTACACACAGTTTAGAGATGGAACTTACCAGATGTGGTAGTAACAAATTACATTTACTTCTTTACTTTTACATGAGTATTTTTTTTTTTTTTTACTTTTAGAGTATATTTAATGATGTGTACTTTTACTCAAGTACATTTATTTTGTTCGAAAAAGACTTTTAAAAAGAGATTTTACTTCGCTACATTTTATTTATTTAATTAATTTTTATTTGATTCGTTTATAATGATTTGTTCGCAAGTCTCGCGAGATTTTGGAGACGCTGCTTTATGACAGGCTGTTTCGAATCTCCTGCTTAAGTTTAGCGCGCAATTAATTGAGCTAGAGGAAGCGCGCGCGCGCGCGTGTGTGTGTGTGCGCATACCAAACGAACTGACATCCCAACGTAGAAGAATCCCAGCCCCAACCTTAAAAAACACGTACCGGTGAGTGTCAAAATGGCGCCTTTTTGAACTTCATTAATAATACTTCATAAATCTATGAGCACTTTATCCTTATAGTAAAACCACATTTCACACACTGTCCCAATATTTTCCTCACACACACACACTCACTCACACACACACTCATGAACAAACATTCATTCTAAACATCTGCACATTTTCATATCCATTTAACACAAAACGTCCTACATGTATACAACAATCCGGACACCTGAGTAAAGTGTACAACATCCACACAAAATCAAAACGAGATAATGCATGTACATAAAAATACCGTATTTAAAGAAACTGCTTAGAAATGATAGAAAATAAAAGACAGAATTGAACTGTTAGAAAAAAAATATCGATTGTAAATGACCGGTGAAGTGATACTGATGTCCATCACAGGACTGAAATTGACTTCACTTGACTTCCTATTTATGGCAGACTTTTGTGCACAGTATATATGGAAATAGAAATAAATAGGAATATATGGTGTATATAGAGTGCAGGCCCTAAAGGTGCAGGAGCGGTAGTTGGCTATCAGTAACGAAGGTGTTTCAGCAACCTGATGATTAGGCGTTTTTATTAGGTCAGACCACCCGAAAAAAAATACACTGGGTTGGGTTGATAACAGGTGTAGGTTTATGTTGAAATAAAGAAAAACTGCTTATAAATGATAGAAAACAAAGACAGAATTGAACTGCTATAAAAGCATCTGAGTGTGTTTTGAGATTTGATTGTAAATGACAGGTGATGTGATGCTGATGTCCATCACAGGACTGATACTGACTTGACTTTAACCTGTTTTATATAAGCAGCACAGAGAGACTTTGGAGGAGACGGGGTGTGAAAACTTGCTAAGTAGTTTGAAATTCAGGGTTTTTGCTTCGTGTCAATCAAATCAAATCAAAAGTAGCTAGTATTTATATACTTGAGTAGTTCTTTCATCGGATACCTTTACTCTTACTTGAGTAACTCTTTAGATCAATACGTTTACTCTTACTTGAGTAAATATTGCTATAAGTACTTGTACTTTTACTTCAGTACAGATTTTGGATGATTTTAGAAGAGTTACCACAGGAAAATCTCTATTTAAGAAATACTGAAATACAATTTAAGCAATACTGAATCGTCAAACTTAGAATAAATATCATGGCTACACAAGACGCTGCAGACGGCGAGAATCAAATTCAGGTTATTTTCTCTCTTAACTTGGATACCTCTAAGAAAATGTTTTAGAAAAAAAAAACAAAGTTGTACTAACCACTAACATATGCTGTAATCAGAACTGACCCAACCTTTAAAAGGCCCTAAGTGGTATTTAATTTGGTGGCCCCTCTGTGCTGCCAGTTTGACTAATTATTACACTATAAATCTATCACACTCCTTATCGGTTTGATTTGTTGTAGCTGTGTTGCTTACATCATAGCCTTCTATGCATCCTGCATCCTATTAACATAATAATGCATTGTTGTTTTTTTTAATCTAATATTGCTTTTTTGTTTCATTACCAACTGGTAGACAGCCGCTTTGTTCGCTTATGCCCTCGGCCGGGTCTGACTGTAATAAAATGAAAACAGTAACCTGATTAATTGATCTTAAAAAAAAAACCCCCAGAAAGTGCAATAAGCTTTGTTTTGTTTTTCATCATGTCAAAAATAATGTATGACAAACAAATGGGTTGAAAGCATTAACGTTTCAGATCTAATGAGCTCTGAGTCTGTCTTGTGTGATGATGAATTGATTCCGGGAACACACACTGAAATACCTGCGCCGAGTCAGCATAGAGCGTTCCAGTCGCATGCAATGCATCACTATCAGAGTAAGATGACATCTGCAGCTATGAGACGCGCCACACAGATGCACTACACATGATGATGCAGTGCAGGTAAAATAACTGAGGTAAGTAAGGTAAAATACTCTCTTACATACAGTATACTATATAAAAGTCAGCCAATGGCGGCTCACTCTGTGAGATTACATGCTAATTCTTTTGCCAGAAGAGGGCGCTGTCATGCAGATTGGTTCACAGTTAGGATAACATCAGGCACACACTGTTCTTTGAGGATCTGAGATTATTTTAGCTCAAATCAAAATATTTATGAATACAATACAATATAATGTAATAGAAGAGTTTTATGATAAATATAATACAGCTTTAATTATACAATCAACCTGTATTCGTACCTGATGTCCTCCAGTACCAGGGTTGTAACAACTATAGCAAATAATGCCTGAAATAAAACAAGATAAAACAATTTTAAATTAAATATTATTGAATATAAAAAAACAACAAAAAAAAGTGAGTGTTGGAACATCTGGACTCACCGTAATTATGATTGAGTCCAGATGTCCAACCATACCTACTGGTAACAGAGGTACAAAATGAAGCACATGGTCATGTGATCTTTATGGCTAAACAATGGCATTACATTAGGTTGTACTGAAGAGATTAGCACTGTTGCCTAACACTGTTGCCTTTCTATGACCCTGAATTAGGGAATAAGCGGGTATAGAAGATAAATGAATGAATGAAATAATTTAAATAGCAGGGCCAATTAAAAAAACAGTAGATAAGAATCACTTATGCTACAAAGCGACAAGCTGTTGTGTTAGAAACACAAAAATAGGTGGTGAGATCTTTTTTTCCCCCCACATCCAATCAGCTGCACACAAGCCTTAAATCACTGTTCACAAAACCAAGTGTTAGCTGAAGTGGTGTAATTTGCACCGCCACTGCACTTTGGGGCAGTAGAATTGTGTGTTGCGCAGTAATGAATCAATCACACCTCTCTATCCGGCAGTCTAGTGGATAACTCTAGGGGGAATTTTGGCAGGAGAGGACTACCCTACCAAATAGCACACTACTAAATGCACAAATATGTGTGTTAGAGACACGCTAAGAGTCTGTGATTTTCTTTCCAGATGTGTAGCTCTGCCCAATAGCTCCATTAAAGAGTAATGTTAATGCCGCAGATATGTGATAAGTGAAACTTATAAAGATTTGGAGGTTTTGAGGTCTCCGATTTGGTGGTGTTATCAAATAACAAACTGTTTTAATTGTAAATCAAAATGATTCATAATTTATTTTATAAAATGTACTGCAATTCCCCCACCTCCACATGCTATTCAGACAGAATATTATGTTCTAAATCATATTCGATACCCCTATAATTTACCACTAATATAACACTGGTGCAGTCTTTCTTATCGTTTACCGCTATGGTAATCCATCAAACTGACCAAGTGTGTCTGAATGTGCTGTGTCATCATTCCATTCTCCTTTTTCCTTGTTATGTCTGTCTGATCCACTCTGGGGGAAAAAAGTGCCAATGATGCAGCATTATCTGCACTGGGTTACGCTTTGGAATAAGGCAAACGAAAATTTCTTACTAAGATTAATGCTTAAGCATAAAGAGGTGAACTCAACAACCCCTAAATGATTTCAAAATTATCCCGTTGCAGTCTTAGTCATGGGTAACCCATAGACAGCAGTTGCTAGGAAACCAATGACATCACCGCAGCAACAACTTTCAGATTTATTAAGCTGTGAGAGAGAGAGAGAGAGAGAGAGAGACGGAAAGAGAAAGAATTGAAGGAGGAAGTCTCGACAGACAGACAGATGGATAGAACTGGGCTCATTAGGGTTGAACAGGACACTCAAGTGCTTCCACTTCAAACAGGGGGGTTGTTTACAGGGGTATTTTTACACTGGAACTGTGTTTGTTACATTTACAAATGTAAATTTATTTCATTTATACAACTGAGCAATTGGTGGTTAAGGGCCTTGCTCCGTAGCCCAACAGTGTTAACTTGGTGGTGCTGGGAATCTAACCTACATCTTTCACTCTGGAAGTCCACAACCTTAACCACTGAGCTACCAGCTCCCATCTTCTCTGTAATAAGCTAATTCTCTCAAACTGACTTTTAGAACCAGGACAGGAAATGTCCACTATACAGTCTGTCACATATTCGCCAATATTCGTAATTTGCCCCCTACTGGTATAAATAGATATTTTATATTCCCAACAGAAATAAAAGCTACATTAGCTTATTTACAAGCAGAAATCATCAATTCAGTGTTTACTTTGTTTAGAGTCAGGTTTCTCCAGCAGTAGAAGTAAATTCTGTTGATCGACCCTTCATGGCCTAAAATGTTAAGGGCAAGCAAGGTCACACTTCCAGATCATCTTAATACCTCACTGAAGACCTAATGGATTTAATGACCCAGAGGCTCCCATGAGATGGCTTCCAGTTTCAAATAGCTTCGGATGAACCCAGGTTTCACTGGGATATCTAAGTTTATATAGATACGCTGGTCATGTGTCCATATTTTTTAGGCCATAAAGAGTGTGTAATGAGCTTAGTAATTTAAATACTAATACTGACTTCAAGTCTTATAAGAAATCTGTAAAATTTTGTTAACTGTAATAGTTGTTAATTGAGGGCTTTTTTTTTTACAAATGCAAAACAATTATTATACAACAAAACTGATACTCAAGATGACAACAAAATGCATTGAGAGCCAGGAGGGTGTACCGTTGTACAGGATGTACTGATCAAGATGATCAGTTCGAATTGTTATTTTTTTGTGTTTTGGGAAACAAGCCACATAAATTTTGTACGTAGTGTCTGCGAACAGTCCTACATAAATAAACACAAATAAATAAAATCTTTACATTGACCATCCTGTTCCATATGTATACCCCCATTAGTAGTGATCGAGTTTTTTAATTGTCCCCAGTGTGAACGTCAAAATCATTAAATTGCTTTAGAAGTAGGGTTTAATATGCAGAAGAGGCTGAAAAAGCAAAGAATTATGCCTAACCTGAGAGATTTAATCTGAAGATTAATTTCTGAAGGTATAGACAATAGATGGATGGATGGATGCATAGATGGATGGATAGGTGAAAAATCTAAAGGATTTCATTATCTGTGGTATAAATTATGGGCTATATAATTAATTGACAGTATATGAGTAATCCACTGTATGTTATCCACACACAAAAAAAATTGCAAGTAATCTGCAGTATACTGTTTAAACAGTCTGCAGGGTAAATAATTTACCAAATAAATAATCTGTAATATATGTAATCAACAGTTTAAATTATCCGCAGTATAAATAATCCACATTATAGGTAATCTACAGTGTAAATAATCAGCGGTGTAAGTAATCAGCATTATAAATATTATAAAGTGTAAATAATATGCAGTGTTAGTATTCTGCAACATAAATAATCTGCAGTGTAAATAAACTTTAGTGTAAATAGTTTGCAGGATAAATAATCTGCAGTATAAATAATCTACAGTATAATTATCTACAGTATAAATAATATGCAGGATGAATAATTTACAGTATAAATAATCTTGCGTGTAAATCATCTGCATTATACGTAAGGCTCAGTATAAATAATATGCAGGGTAAGTAATATGCTTTATTAATAAACTGCCGTGTGAATAATCTGCAGTGTAATTAATCTGCAGTCTAAATAATTTTCAGTATAAGTAATTTACAGTATAAATAAGCTGCAGTATAAATAATTTGCTTAACACTGTATGTAATATGCATGATATATAATCTGCAGTATAAAAAGTCTTTTCAATTTGCATTCTATGATTTATTTTAATATTTAGCCAATGCTTAGTTTAAAGAGTAATTAAAAATTGTATTTATACTCCAAATTTTAACACTGATTGGAACTATTTAATTTTATGAACAACGTTATGGTCGGCTTCTGTAGGTTTCTCTTCAGAAAATTCTTCCACACATTATATTTAAATGTCATTTTTTCTATGTACATTTTGTGAACAAGTGTGTGTTTCGGGAGATGTGTGTGTGGGGGGAGTGTATGGGAGTATCATTTAGGGTATTCCTAAACAGTTCTTATGGGATAGAATGCAGATTAATGCAGACTCCTAACAGGGATAAAACATTACCACATATAGATGGAATTAATGTTAATTAACAGGATGCACGCTCTGTATTTATGGTACTTTTGTATTATGAGTGTGCCGAAATTGCCATAGAACTACATTACCCCTCAGCCCCGGTACATCACATGACATGGTCATGTGACATCACTGATCACTGCCACCTGTTTGGTGTTTCTCCTCAGATTCTCAATTGCAAGTTTAAGAAGCTTAATTGTCAATTCAACCATATATAGCAGTACATAGTACAGTACACAGTGAAATGGAACAACGTTTCTCCAGAACCCACAATTACACAGAACAAACAAACAAAAAAGATCCGCTTAACAAGAACACAGAGCTAACGACTAAAAGTAAGTAAGTCTTAGCAACATAAAGTGCATGTGTGCAACCTAGAGCAAATAACAATACAAACATTAAACCAGACTATACAGTACAAAAAACAGGGCGCTGTTTGGAAAGATTATAAAAATGTGCAATGTTAAAGTGTGCATGCTTACCAATGGATTTTTGTGTTTACGTGAAAAAGACTTACGTGAAAAAGACTTACCTGAAAAAGTATTCTGGTTTCTGCATGCTTCAAGATTTTTGTTGCTTTGGAGAGTTACAATTTAATTCTTTGTACTTTGTTTTTTTGGTTTGTTCGCATTTTATAAATTAAATATATTCACTTCTTCCTTTGGCTGATTTTGACGTGAGCGACCAAATAACCATTTTAAATACGGATTTTTTTTTTTGTATTTAACTATGAAAGATGATTTTATTTTAAGTTAAACATAATGGCTAGATATTGACTGCTGTGCTTTACAGTTCGTTCAATATATTTTGTCTCAATATTAAGGCAATGGAATTTAATTCACGTTTTCGGAATGCTCTGCTGTAAGAACGATGTTACCCCAATCACATCACACTGTGCTGTGTATGAGTGTGTGTCTAAAAAAAGAGTGAAAGAGACATTGAGGTGGGGAAGCGATTAAGCAGATTGCCTACAGGGATTAGTGGACCAGTACCTAGGCCTTCTGTTAGTCATTCATTCTCCCTTATATAAGCCTGTCTCTTTATTTCTCTATCTTAACTTGTATCTCATCTTTCACTAACCTTTGACCCTAAGAGGGAAGAGCTGCATGCAGAAAGAAAGAGGACGATCAATAATCAGTGGTTGATGATGGAACGTGCTTTGTGAGCATGGTCTGTGATTGTATCATAATGGATGCTCTTTAAGACAGGAAAGGAGAGAGTGTAATTGTGTAAGGACATATTTGAATAATTGGAGGACATTGTGAAGTGTCTCTCACATCTGTCCCTTTCTTTATTGGAGAATCAGACCCGCACAATGTTTCTAAACGGATGTCTACTGTAACGGTTGTATCTGCATTCTACTACACACTACTTGTGTAAGTTGTAAACTAGTGCAATGCGCTGATGTTATTTTTAATGCAGGCTTTTCCTGTGCTGTCCTTTTTAAAAATGTTTTGTTCACATAATCATCTTTTAACTTGTCTGTTACTCCATTATAATTTTTAAAATCTAGAGCATAGTCCTGTACTAAGATGAAGGCTTAATACCTGTAATATCTAATTCCATAGATTTCCCAACATACAAAACAATTTGTTGAAGCAAAATCCCAGTCCAGTAATCAAAATAAGTCTTACTCATTACTCGGTGTGCCTGTTTATAGAGCATGGTCGAGTTTCCATGAATGATCATTTACTTTATTTGAATAATTGAAGATGAATCTTTTGTATCTTAATAGAAAAGCAGTAAAAATTGTCTACATACAAAGCAGTGCCTTTATCTGAATATTTTGTATTTAGAACCCAGACCAGGGGTCACTCCTGTAATGCAGAGTTTAGCGCCAGCCATAATTAAACACAACTGAACTGGCTAATTAAGGTCTTGTTAGCAATACTTAAAAGTATCAGGAAGATGTATTAGGGCGAGTTAAAGGTAATTTTTCAGGACACCGGCCCTCCAGAACCGGACCCTTTACCTTGACCAGTTCAGCACAGGTATAAATAATACATAGTATTACTTCATATGAGGAATGCAAAAGGTAAAGATTTGTACTTTTACACTTGCATGAGGTTTGGTGAAGTTTTCTGCTTTATTCAAAGGCAAAAATAGTTTTTGTGTTATCTAGTTGTGTTTTAGTAGCAGTTACAATCACTAAAAAGCTAAAGGAGTTTAAAAAGGGTATCAAGGTTAAAATTCTCCTCCTTCCTCCAATATCAAGTCAAGTTGTATTTATTTATATAACGCTTTTTAACAAAAAAGTCAAATAAAACAGCCAAATTCGACAATAGCGAACACTCACTAAAGAACTGGGATCAGTTTAACTAACACCTGTAAAAATATCACATGGGTTTTCTAACATAAAATGACAATAAACGAATTACACAAATTTAAATAATTGAAATAGTTTTAGTAGTTAGTAAAATTTAATAGTTTTACTTAATAAAAACTTTCAAATAAATAAAACTACTTCTATCAAAAAATGTATTTATCTAAAAAAATAAAATAAAATAAATGGGAATACTTAATTTAGATTAGGTTAGATTAAGGTAGGTCCAGATTAAGAGATGTTTATAAATTAGACCTTGTGTTAATGTTGAGTTAAATTTAGGTTTAGAGAAATCTAGTAAATCTGACATTAGATCAAAATTTGTATGTCAATAACATTTAAAATGGATGCTTTTAAAGAGTATTTAAACCCCTTAACACTTATATTAGTTCTAACTTAATCTAAAGTACTTATGATTATTAAAAATAATAACAATGAATGAATACATATGAAATACAATGAAAGTTTGACATTAAAAAAACACCTCAGTGCAGATGAATACAAATCCTTCATTCAATAGAACCTTTTTAGTGACTACACAGTTATTAAATATAATGAATCAAGCTTGACATAATTTTCTGCAGAACTTCAGTCACACAGGTTAAATGTGGAACACACACACACACACACACACAGTGCTGTTATTTTTGGGTCCCTCAAGAGATGTTCCACCCGGTTCAGTCCTGAACTATGCCTGGTCACTTAAGGACATGACCAAACATGTACTAAAGCTCATTGTAATGTTCATTGTAATGATGCGTGATTCAAGTCAGTGTCACTTTATAAGTGGATCTGAAGTATAGAGCAGGTAAAAAAAAAAGGTTTACCTGAAAAGCCTTGCAGTCTTTGCTGCTATAAAAGCCTCTTTAGATCATGACGTCAGCTCTGTATGTCTTCCCGGTCTCTCCCAGCAGAGGATACATTCTCCTTTGTGGGGTTATTTTTAAACTTTTATCTGAGGAGGTCTTTGTTTGTCACTGTTGGCTCTTGTTTGCTCATTAGGGATCTAAATCTACTTTAAGGTTTATTTTTTTATTGCTAAAAAGGCTACCAATAAGTGATGGATTATTGCTTAAGATGTCGAGCTGATGATTGTTGTGGTTTAAATGTGAGTCGTTCTGGATCTGGGCATCTACCGAATATAATACTGAACTCTTAATCTAAAATGAATTGTAATCCTGCAGCCATCTTTTCCCGCCAGTGCACTTTTGGTTGAAGGGTTACTGGATATCGAGGCAACATGCCCAGCAGGAACCAGTGCAATGGGCCAAAATCACAGCCACAGTGCGGTCAACAATGTCCTTGCCAGAGTAACAGGGACTGAACCCTGAAAGAGAACAATAAAACAATATAATGTGTGTATACTGACTTTGTGTTTGTAGTACTTTTTCTAATGAGATTATTTATTGTGCTGTTGCCTGAGTGTAATCTGGCTCTCACTTGCCATGTGGTTGTAAATAATTTATCGAGGCGGTTGATCAACAATGCAGTCCTAAGAGAAAGATCTTATGTGTGTAATACTAAATTAATTATATATCTCATCCAGTTTAGATACGGCTGCTTCACTGACTAGCAAAGGAATATTTCCTACAACTGGTTTCCATATTTGGATAATTGCCATTGCTGGGCCCCCTAAGTAATGCCCTTAACCCTTAACTGTTTATTTGGGTTAAAAAAATAGATAAATATTTAGTTAAGCTTTGGATAAGGACATCTCCAAAGAGCGTGAACATAAATGCGGCTATCGGGTATTGAGTGTTGGGGAGTAACTAGTTACACGTAATTGCGTTACATAATTCAATTACAAAATAAATGTAACAGTAGTTGATTAGTTACTGAGAGAAAATGTGTAATTAAATGACGGTTACTTCTCCAAATGTTAAAGATTTTAAACAGTTACATCTAAATATTTTCTTTAAAAACCGAGGATATGTTGAAGATTATTAACATTGTTGTTGCATTAGCTTTTTTTAATTACCACCATTGTGGTGGCTGTGCTTTAAAATTAAATTATTGTAGGACAATTCTATGTTTTATTAGCTATAATGTAATAGTATGTGTTGGGTATGGAATAGTTGTGGTACGGGGCCCAACCACATTCCATCATAGGGCCCAAATTTGCTGGCGGCTCCCCTGACTACAGATAAATTTTTATTAGATAATTATGGTTAAATGAAAAACATTTAAAAGTTGTGGTGTATTAAATACTATGATTAAAGTAAACAGTATTGAGTATCATGAAGATTAATAGCTTGATGCATGACAGGATAAAGTTGATTTGTGCTGTAATGTAATGTAATTACAGTAGTCCAGGGGTGCATATAGGGCTCTTCATCTTCTATACCCGCTTTTTCCCTAATTCGGGGTCACAGGGATCTGCTGGAGTCTATCCCAGCCATCTCTGAAAGAGGTAAAGGCAGGAGGGGTACACCCTGGGCAGGCCGCCAGTCCATCACAGGGCCACACTCACTCCTATGGGCAATTTAGCATCACCTATTAACCTAACATACATGTTTTTTGACTGTGGGAGGAAACCGGAGTACCCGGAGAAAAACACAACGCCAGCACCAGGAGAACATGCAAAAACTCCACACAGAAAGACCCCTGCCTGGGAATCAAACCCAGGACCTTCTTGCTGTGAGGCACCCACAACCGTGCTAACCACACAAAGCCCCACACACACTACAATATATATATATATAGGTGTCTAAATATAAAAAATAAAGGTAAAGTTTGAAGCTGAAGCCATTAGTGAGCCATATTTTCCAATAGCCAGACTTCTATAGCACATCATGGTGAAGATAAGAGGTGTCCTTGATGATATCTTACACTCTTTTTAGATAAAGGTCTGTAATACTGGGCAACTGTGTTTCAGTGATGTACTGGGCGGTTTTTATTATATGTCTTGTGGTTTCTCAGTGTGCAGTTGGTAAAGCATACTGTGATGCAGTCCTTAAATACATGCGATGGTAAAGTGCGAGACGTTTCCTATGATCTAAGGAACTGTCAAGCCTTAATCACGCTGTGGTGTTCTAGGAAATGTCAGCAAAGATCTGGATCCCTAAAACCTTAATTCTAGAGACTAAGTCCTGCTCCTTAGTGACAAACACACTGGTTTCCTGGTCTTAAGGGAAACACCTTGTTACTGGCTGCTGAATCTTCTCATCTCTGATCAGGTTAATCAATACAGCGTGACCTCTAAACTTAATTAAAGTGTTTGAGCTGTGCACGGATACACAGTGTGATCAATAGTACAAAGCCAGTCTTTCATATAGGACACAGTGTTCAATAAGGAAAGCGAGAACCTTCAGTTCCAGGGAGCAGGGAAAACTGCCAGAGAACCAGCTTAGACATTTTTTTACTAAGCTGCTCTGCAGCTCCGGGAGTTCAGCTTGTCTATGCTGATGTTGTCAGGACAAAGGTGGACTAATCACATTGTGTGTGTTTGGGGGGGTATTAATAATAATAGTAGTAATAATAATAATGAAATCCACAGACACGATGACAAGTTTTTTAGGGATAATCAAGATAATCTCGATTATAACCCATTAAAAAAAAAAAAAACGCAGATTCTTTCCTATTAAACTAGATTTTTTTAAAACTCTTTAGTATAAAATAAAAGTTTAAAAGACAATTTGTTAAAATTTTAATTGTTTTTGCTAAATTGTTCCAAATTTTTAAACCTTTGAAAAGTGTGGTACAAAAGCCGGGGCCGTGCTGTAGGATTCAATATGGGGCGGAGGGTAGTGCAGTGATTGTGTGGTTAAACAGCTGTGTGGCTATGAGGTTGAATCTGTGAGAGCTTCAAAACTGGTTATATGATTGTTCTGCCTCTGCTTTCATTGGGTTTTGGGTTAAATATGTCGGGTTTGTAACAGGATTTTCATTTAGTTTTATTTTTGTAACCCAAAAACCAAGCGTTGTTGTTTTTTTTTTTTTTTTTAGCTTGTACACTATTGGTTTTTAAAAATTTCAAAATTTTTCCAAAAAATTTCTCTCTCTTGCGTTCAAGCTTTTTAGAAGATCAATGGCTATAGATTGGATCCGGACCAGTCATTTGTCCGTTTGGCGTTTGATTGATTGAAACATAAATAGGTGTGTGTGAGTGTGTGTGTGTGTTGTGGTGTGTGTGTATTGTATATTGTGATATGTGTATTGTGTGTATATATATATATGTGTGGGTATATGTATGTATATATATATATGTATGTGTGTGTATATTATTATATATCTATATATAGATATAATATATATATATAATATATATATATATATTATATATATATATATATATGTATATATATATATATATATATATATATATATATCTATATATATATATATATATATATGTCTGTATAATATAATTAATATATATATATATATTATATATGTATATATCTATATATGTATGTAATATATATATGTGTATATATGTATATATGTGTATGTGTATGTATATAAATATGTATATATGGTTGTATATGTAGTGTATGTGTGTATATATATGATGTATGTATGTATATATGTATATGTATGTATGTATATATGTATATATTTGTGTATATATGTATGTGTATATATGTATGTGTGTATGTATATGTATATGTATATTTATATATATGTATGTATATCTATATATGTATGCATGTATGTATGTATATAGATGTATATGTATATGTGTGTATATATGTATGTGTATATATGTATATGTGTGTATATATATATATATATATATATCTATATATATATATATATATATATATATATATATATATATATATGTAATATATGTAATATATATGTATATGTATATATGTATATCTATATATATATATATATATATATATATATATATATATATATATATATATATATATATATATATATGTATATAGCTGTATATGTATATGTGTGTATATATGTATATGTATGTAAGTGTATATATATATATATATCTATATATATATATATATATATATATATATATATATATATATATATATATATCTATATATATATATATATATATATTGAAGGAAGCAGTGCCTGATTCTGCATCTTATGGGCACAAATTGCTAGGCCAATTTAGTTGTGTGTGTGTGTGTGTGATACTGCTTGCTTGTGGGAGTGTGTTTGTGCATATTTTAATGCTCACTGCTTGCTTAGTATCCACAGCAGAACATACAGTGTGTACGTCGAAGACTGTGACTAGAATTTTATTAGATTGTATTGGTGTGTAACATGTAAACCCCATTGGAAATATAATCAATTAATCAAGTGTGTGTGCGCGTTTGTGCATGTGTGGGAATGTGTGTGTTCCCTAGCGACAAATGTAAATAGCATGGCTGGCAGATGTGGGGGAGGAGCACAGACGTCATATTACTATAAATAGCCTCTCTTTGGTCACGATGTGCAATCTTGAGTATAATTCGGTACATATACGCTATATATAGTGTGTGTGTGTGTTGGAGAGAATGGGTGGTATCCGGCTCGTTTAGTATTCTTGTCATGTACTGTAGTTGTGTTCTTTTTGCTGGAGCAATCAGGTATATCGATGGTGCAATGCAGAAGTGACCTATGACAAAGAAAAAGAGATGATAAATGGAGGGAGAGAAAGAGAGAGGGAGAGGTTAGGTGACTATGGTATTTAAAGCTGAAGGCTGTTTTTTTTCCCCTAAATCGTGCTTACGTGGCCTTTTATTCCTTTTCATCTGTTAGATAATGATGTGCTTATGTGGCATTTATGTTAAGTACGTGACCCTTTTCTAGCAGGTGTAACTTTAAGAAAGATGCCTTCTCTCTCTGTCTTCCTCTTTCTCTCTCCCTCTCTCTCTTTCTCAGTTTCTCCCCCCCCTCTCTATCCCTCTCCACTCTTTTTTTCTTTCTCTCTCTCTTTCTCTCCCTCTCTGTCTCTTTTTACTAGAAGAGTCTAGAAGAATTTCCTTTGAAACCATTAGAAACAATTCATGTTGAGTAATAATTTATTTGGTCTGTTGTATTAAAGCCAATAACCTACAAACCTATTAAAAAGCACAGCTTTTTGCTCTTCCGTTCTGTCAGTTGTAAATGCGTAACACAGGGTGACTGGATTCTCAGCTCGGATGAAGCAGCAGGTGTTAATTATTTTTTTTAGCACCACAAAAGCTCCACATGTAACACAAACGATAGAAGCTTAAATGAGTGAATGTCTTTCTTTAGACATTTAATCACAAATAATAATATGGCCAGGTTAATGAGACTTTTTTTTTACACATCCGAGTATGAAATATGCTGTTTGGTCATTCTGGCATTTTCCTCATACTGCATGTTATGATTAGTGTTTTGTTTTGATGTTTTCACTGATTTATTCACTGGGATTTTTTTTTTTTTTTGTGTGCAGCCGTTCATTTTGTTTATTTCCGACGGGTCTCTGATTTCCAGTGGTGCATTGACTAACGTGTTAAATTCGTCTCAGGACGGAGCTCGTGACAAATTACACGTATGTCAAATCAATTTTCCCCATTGAAATGAGTTGACATGCCATTAATCTGTACCAGGTCTCCAAGAAAAACACCAAAAAACATTTTTTTTTGTTACATACTTTTGTAACTTACTTAAACAAATGTTGTTTAAAAATAAACAGTAGAATGTACTGCAGTAAACTGGTTTTAAGTATAATGTACAGGATTTACCTTGGGGATCAGACGACTCCGTTTGCTAACGCTCATGTCTAACTAGCTATTGAGTGAGACACGGGATGCTGGGCGGATCTTACGGCGTTCACTGTGGCGTTTTGCTACGCCAGCTAGCGGTCGGATGTGTGAAGCTGGCTTGTAACCTGAATTTCAGCTCACAACTCAAAGCAAAAAATCGTCCAAAAGACGGCTCTTCTGCCAAAAACTCATTAGTTGGGACACTCGTAAGTCAAGTTACCACTGTATTTAGTTGGTACTGAACCACAAGTCTCAGTTTAAACATTTAAACAGCATAGCGTTTTTATTCAGATAAAACACAATCTTGGTAAATAAGAGGTTGAACTGAAGACATTCTTCTTCAAACTCGCAGTCGGATGCATTTCCTTCACAGCCAGAAGCTGCCTAAACTGTAAAATGTTAACATTTACACAGAGTGACTTACATTTTTTTTTTTTCAGGGGTTAAAGTCCTTGCTCATTGGCAGCTTGCTCCAACACCCTAACCACTTCGCTACCACTTATGTTTCATAAACAGAAAAAAAATATTGACATGAAAGTGAACCAAAGTAATTTAAAAGATCCATTCAAAACGATTACTGATTTGTTTACGAATCACCAATAGGTGTATAAAGATTTTGATTACGATTGGGAAGGGGCCATGGGGAACTTCACCCTATGATATTAATTCCTCTGTATGCGACAGTATTGATGGGAATCTGGGGCAGCCTGGCCGTCTGGCCGATAGGTCATTGTCCCACTGGGCTGATGGACTTTTCGGGCCGTTACATTTAATTCTGTTTTTATCTGATCGGCCCATAAAACTCTCATCAGCCGATTCTTTTACTGCTTAATTACTTGATGGCGCTGGGCTTAAGACTATAAAACTATATATTTATTTATTTATTTATTTATTTTTTTATTTTTGGGCTCTGTTTGTGCAGTTTCAGTGTGTATCTGTCAAAATAGTCAAAGAGAGATAGAGGATAAATGCAAAGGAGGTGGTATTTTTGATCGTATGTACTGAGCCGAGCTTGGCGAAAATGCCAGGGCTGATATATTTTTTTTTTTGTCCCAGTCCAGCCTCGTATGACTGTCCTCCTGTCTTTAATCTTCTCTTATTTTATGATCTCTGGGTAGAGCAGCATTTGTGTCAGAAAGACAGTTTTATCCTCTAACCACCGCATTCCCGACTTCATCTAATAGGCAGCTTTTCCGGTCTGTTCCTGTTTGTAATTTCACTTGATTGTTCGCATTGTTTGCGGATGTTGTGAAAAACGTCTATGTAGCCTAGGAATCGAAAAGACAAAAAATAACGTGAGTTTACCTATTCTGTTCTTTTCACACCTGACAAGTAGCACTGCAAGGTCATTTTCAAGAACACACCAGTCTCGCTGTCTGCCTTCTGGTTGGCTAAATGACCGTTAAAGTGACAGCATCCTGCTAAACACATGGCTCTCTGAACACCCCTTCCCCAACACATACGCACACAGCCGATGACTGCAGAGTCAGCAATCACATCAGCACGAGCATGGTGATCCTTCAGAATGTGCCGTGTTTCTTTTTTTTTTTTTTTAGAATTTCATATAATTGATCATTCTTTAGGAAGCCCATTTAATTTCCTATCCATGAGCCAGCTCTTATGTGCACTGTTTACCGAGCTGTATGTTTACTGCAGTGCTTTTGCAGTAGAATTCGACAGCTAAAGGTCATTAAGATGGAGGAGACGGCTTGAGTCTGCGTGCTGCTGTGGCTCCAGTGCAAACACTGCAGATTTCACACAGCTTCTGAGACAGACTGAAAGAGTGGTGCAGAGAAAAACGCCTCTGACCCACTTTAGGTTAGATATAGGTGTGTGTGTGTGTGTGTGTATTTGGGTTTAAATGATATAACTCAGTTATATAAGTAAAACTAGTGAAATAAGGAATAAAAAACACTTTAATTACTATTCATATTACATTTACATTTCTGACATTTGGAAGACTTCATCTAACTGAGCAGTTGAGGGTTAAGGGCCATTCTCAAGGGCCCAGTAGTGGCAGCTTAGTGGTTCTGGGAATTAAACCCAATTTAACATCTTAACCACTAAGCTACCACTTCCCTATTATTACACAATCTATACTGCATGTAATGCCTTGCTACTGATTTATGCTATTTAGGATCAATTCTCAAATTCTGCTATGTTATTCAAATAAAATGTAATAAAATAAATAAATAAATAAATATTTTTGGAGCATTTTGCCTTTATTAATAGGACAGGGAGAGATGAAGTGGGGTCGGGTGTTACTGGAGGGACCCAAGCTGGAATGAAACCCTGGTCGCAAGAGCCTTAACCCACTACACCATGGCGCCTGCCTACATTTTGTGAAGCTTTAATGTCATTAATTTCTATTATAAACCCATTTGTTTTTTATTCACAATTCAAACTTTGAGAAAGAATTTAACATCTGGTGAAGATGATTTCCAATAAATCGTGTAACACCGTAAAACCCGAAACAGCATTTCCTCTCTGATGTTAGAATATTGAATTTCTGCTACAGTTCTTTTACATGCATGTTTCTGCTGCAGGCTGCTGGCTTAGGGGGACCTCGTGGGCTTGTTTTTGCGAGATATTGTTGCTAGTTGTGTGTCCTTTCGTTGTTCGTTATGGTCTGGCGCAGGCTCTGCCTTTTTTTTTTTTTTTTACTGATGACCCTGATTGAATAGTGTTGGTTTGATTGACAGGAGAGAGTGTATACAATCTCTTTAAGCACTACTCAGGAACAACATTCATTCCTGTTTTTTAAAAAACAGTTCCAAATACAGTATTACAGTTAATTGTGATGTTTAAGACATATATGACATTAGTAATGCGCTATTGTGGTGGAACACAACAAAACGTGCTGAATATGTGTAAATGTTGAAATAGTACGGACTGACGATGATGTGTAAGAACACTGACCAAACATGAACATTATAACTACTAATTCTTCAGCTCTAGGGTCAGATAGGGGAGGGTCTGCTCAGTGATGCTGCACAGAAGGGGGTGTTATGTCAAGGAACAGATGGATGCTTCATTAGATAAGACTGAAAACAGCCCTAATTGATCTGATGTTATTATTGCATTATTTGGTCTGTTTTATTATCCAGGTATTTAAATTAATATCCTTTTGTCCTTGTTTTCTGACATTCCCTTAAGATGTTCTCTATAGTTCTTTCTTTTTTATCGACTGACTTGAAATTACCATCTTTCCTCTCCACCGGCTGCCAGCTGACTCATTCCTGACCTTCTTCCCCAACACTGCTCTCAGACGCAGGGCATTTGCAAGTCTGACTTTTTACATATGACGAAAAATCAAATCAAGACAAACGCACACAGCAGACTTGGTGGAATTTTAGATATGATTTTTACGCTTTAAGTGCTTACATGCCTGAAATCAAGACATTTTGTGATTGTTGTCCCAGGTATACATATGTCCCCCTCTCCATCTGTCTGTCTTTGTCTACCTTGCTTTTTTTCTGAATCAGCAAATTGACTGTGAAGCACAGCAAGGTCACCTGACTGTTGTTGCTGTGGAGACCAAAGACCAAGAATCAGGGATTATTCTCTCTCTCTCTCTCAACCGGACAGTGAGAAAGAGAGAGAGAGATGGGGGTTGGGTGACTCAAGGATATTGTATGTACATGGGGACAGCCATTTTTATTCAAAAAGAACTTTATGGAACACGTACAAGGACAATAGTAGAAATTTTGAGTTAAAAGCTAATTGGGAGTTTAAATAAAGTTTGCGTAAAATATTATGGACTGCTCTTATTATTATGAACTATAATATTATGAACCCTCTTTCACTTTGCCCTCTTTAGTAATGCGGTCTGCAAAAGATGACCATAAGAGGACCCTACTGCAGTGAATCAGTTTAATATAAATACAGCTCTCTGCTTTATAAATCAGTTTAATATATATGTGTATATATAATATATCAAAGGTCAAAACAGTTACTACATTCAATATTAGCTAAAAAGGCTAAGAACTAAAGTTGCCTTGTCCTCTAAAGAGGAGACTCGGTTCCTCTCTTTTGTGTTCTGCTTTCCATTGCAAATCAGCATACTGCTAAACACTTTGTATGTGACAGCATGTGTAAAGCAGGTAGGAATCCATTCATATATTTTTAAAGCACATGGCAGAGACTCTGAAATCAGAATGTCCTTTAAAAATAAGCCTGGCATAATTGGGAAAATGATTTTATATATATATATCTATATATATATATATATAGATATATAATATATATATATATATATATATATATTTGTCTGTGTGCGAATTTCCATATGAAAATGTGAAATTGCAGAATATAGACAGACGCATAGCAAAACCATCTAGGTATAGATGTATTAAATTTATTTAAACCATCCAACCATCTGTATAAGAGGCTATGAATGTGACTATTATTAAATCATAATACACTGTCGCTAAGATATACAGGTAGGAGGGATATACTGAAATGATGGTGTGATGGAGAGAAGCATATTTGTGGTGGAGTATGTAGAAATCCTGCCATGGGTTAAAGCTGTAAAGTCACAAAGGCCTACTGCAGTGACTGCACACCTGCATCTGCAAAACCACGCATACTGTTCTACTGTTCTATAGACTTTTTAAATTCAGTTTATTTTAAAGCATATAGTAAGACTACTCTTTTACAAACACTGTTTTATGTTTAGGGTTTTTAATATATATTAAAATAAAATAAAAAAAATCCGGTCATTTCTAAGGAGAAAGACTAGACTTTTGCGGTCATCCCTCGGAATTCTGCAGTAACGAAGGCGGGGCATCCCAGCGTCCCAATTGGGCAGTTTAGACAACGTTCTTCACGTTGATTGGCCACCATATACGTCTATTATACGCAAAATAGAACCGGGGATTTCGATTGGCCAAGACAGCTGGTCTATTAACAAGCTTGTAGAGGCTGTTTAAACCGCTGCGCATCGCTCGCATCCACCGGCGCAGCTTTATGTAGCGGAATTGCGCAAGGTTCCGAGGGATGTTATGCGGCTGCAGCGGAAGGATACAGAAGACCAAAAAACCCCCCTCAGAGAACCGGGACAGTGCGGCTTCTTAGTTTTTGCCGGCTTTGCCTGAACTCGGAGAGCAGCGCGCGAGACCGGCGTCCTGGAAGAACCGGCACTGCCCTTCTGTTTCATGTTTTTTATTTAGCAGTTTGCTTAATTCGCGTTTAGTCTTGTTAAAAATTATCCGACAGCTTGATGTTCCAAACGACTTTATTTCCCAGCCTGTCAAAACTTTGAAAACTAAGCCGCAGTGAGGGGGTTACCTCATCAGCAAATAGCGCATATAAAATTAAACTATACAAAACTATAGTTTGTTTAGCTTACATTTCTCTGTCCTCTTTTATTTTTAAAAAATATCCCGTCTCATAAATCCTAAAGGGCTGACATCTCCATCTTACTGTACCTGCTGAAGACAGCCGACTGACTGCGCAAACATGGGGGTAAGAACCATCATCTGAGGATTTCACCTACTTTTAGGATACAGATAAAACATACACACACTCTGATATTATTATTATAGGTTAAAATGTCTACTGTCTGTCCTGTGTGTTAAAGAGACGCAGAACTTTGTATTCCGACCAGGACGAACTGCAGTGTCACTGCTGCGCCGGGACTGAATGACATTGACTGTAATGCGGATTTTTATTTTTCTACCTTTTATCGTCTTAGACTAAAGACTTAAGACTACAGACTAGAGCTGGACACAAAGCCCGATGTCTCATCAGTTAGATTTTTTTACGCAGACAGTAAAAGAAAAAAAAGGCGCATTTCTTTAAACATGTTTAACATTTATCTACCCCTGTCCCGACTTTTGAAAAGAACTTGTACCCCTGTGCGTGTATGCTTATGGGTTGTATATGATGCTGGTTATATATTTAGACGTAAAACAGTCATTTTAATCTTTTGGGGTTAATCGGTTTATTTATCTCATTCCAGTCACTTTTTTTTTGTTAAATCATCATCTTTGTCTAACTTTTTTTTTTTTTTTTTTATAAATCACCTGCAGTGCCCTTGTAATGATGAAGCAGGCTGTAGGTTTCCGCATCATTCCCTTCCTTTAATCTGTTCTCTGTATGCAGGTGTGCGACCGAATGTCCTCTGTGCAAACAGCAATGGTTAAAAGAAAAGTTAAAAAAAAAAACATCACTTACAAAACTTATCTGTAATATAACTCGCTATAACAAATTTCCTGTTTCAGGAGGATTTTTCTACATAATAATACAGATTTGCAATAAGTGCGCGCTCGGTGATGCTGACGCTTCCGCGTCATAATGCGGTTATACCGGGGATCACTGCGCTACCGGCGTCTTTCCCCTTCAGGCAAGTGTGTGACATAAGAGCGTTCAGGAAATCTCATGTAATAGGTCCTTGCTGGGCGGACTGGCGCTGTATTTCTCTTTATATTCTTATAAAAAGCGGCTGTTGAAAGCGCGGACAGAAGTGTGCCACTGCGTCAAACAGCGCATGCGGCCAGCAGCCAATCAGACATTTAAATAGCGGCATCAGATAAGACAGCGACTCGCGTGTCCAGTCCACAGTTTTGTCTGGAGGTAAATGGAGATGAACTTTACAGTTCTGTTTCATCATCGTCCTGATGTCTTTCAGCCATATTACCACCGTAGCCTGAGATGAAGAGTTGCGCAAGGGCATTAGTCTTATTGGCACAGTAAAAATCTGTCTATAATAATGCACTTATGAGATTTACAGGTTATTGGTGTCTGCCGTCACTGCGGCAAAATCTTCATCTCAGCACTATTCCAAGGACGCGGGAAAAGTGATGACGCGACCAATAATTTGCCGAGTCATGCTTCGCCTGTGTGTGAATTAGAAAGGCAGCAGATACAGAAGAACGCGCGTCGCCCTGATTTACAAAAACCACCGATATATCCCCCCCCCGATCACTCTCTCTCTCTCTCTCGATCTCTTTTTTTTCACTCTGTCTCTTGCCCTTGCTGTGTGAAAGTGCGTGCGGTGACGCAGTGCTGCCTCGTGTTTGCTCTCCACGGTGCGGTCTGCGTTGAGGCGAGAGGGGGCGTGGCCAAACCAGTGGAAACTCCCTGTGCGTGACCGATGGACAGATTGTACCAAGACCGTGTCTCAATCCTTCACGGCCTCGACGGGTACATAGACATATAGTGCACTTGGTAGTACACTTGGTATTTATAGCCTGTGGTGTGTGCTTACATAAGAGAAAAAGAGAGAGCGAGAGAGCGATGCTGGCAATCCAAAAGCTCCCTTATGACTGTGTAGGATGTGGAGAATTCTGTGAGATTAAAGAGATGAACAGAAGGGAAACAAAAGAAGAGCTAGTTTTGCTTTACTGTTACAGTTAACCTTCAGACACAGGACATCCTGTATATGTGGAGGGGGCGGGGTTCCACTATAAGTATTAAAAAAAATCTACTTCTACATTTATGGCATTTGGCAGGCGCCACCGCATCATACATTTATCCAACATTGAGCAGTTAAAGGTTAAGGGCCCTGCTCAAGTGGCAGATTAGTGGTGCTGGGATTTAAATCCTTGATCTTCCAATCACCTCAACTGATGAGCTACCACTTTTACATCATCTAAGCGTTTTGACCTTGTAAGGAAAATGCATTTTTCTGAGGTTAAGGTTTGGATCCAGGCATAACTTTAATTTGCCGATGTATAATTATTTTATTATTAAGATGGACCTGAAAAAAAAAAAATGTAATAAGCGTACGTGCATGTGCGTGCGTGTGTGCGCATGCATGCGTAATCCGAGTGTACAGGTGCAGACAGAGGGAGAGGACAGGAAGGATAGATGGGATGTAGAGGGAGGAGTAGCTTGGGGGGAGGGGAACGGAAGAGATCATGTTTTCCACCTGAGCTCAGCTCATGTTATCACAGTTGGTCTGTACTCGGGTGTCTGGGCGACGGCCTTTTCTGCAGGGATGCTAGTGAAGAGTGAGAAGTGGCTGAGGACAACTGGGGTTTGTTAAAGTGGGACATGCTGTTCAGGACTTGCTAAAGCGAAATGAACTCATTCTTTATTACTGCCTCCGTCATTGTAAGGTCATTATGTTGTAAGGAGAAGCAAAGTGAACAAAGCTATGTATGTAATATGTAATTTATTCTAGAATAAATAGGATAGCCATCAACATAAGTGCCCCCGTTAGTCAAAGGCTAATGCTGTTGAGAAGAAGCATGTTGAGGGTATGTTTTATGTCACAGTGACAGCAGTAACTAATCAGAGTGCTTGATTTAGTGAGTATAGCTTGACAGCTCTTAGTACTACCTTCTATTTTATTGCACAGTCATAAACCTGTCTGTAAAACAACTGCGCATAAATTATTACGTTAATCAACATAACACGTTTTATTGATTTGGCATCTACTGTACTTCACTGTCATCTCCAGCAGTCTGCCTTATAAATACAGTCTTGTATTTATCCCAGCTCTCAAATCAGAACACTGCATTCATTCGAAATAAAAGAAAAGGGACTCCTAGATCCACCGGATTAAGGAGACCATTCAATGGATGTAGAGGTTATTAACCCGTTCATGGTTTATCATCATGAGCTGTATCTGAAACTGTTTAAAACAGTAAGTGTGGCGGGGTGTTTAGCTTTTCATGCTAGAATTACCCCCTCCTACGGTTCCTCCAGCGTTGAAAGCTACCCATAAGGTTAGCAGCGCGGTGAGATTACCGGTGTCTACGGGAGGTTATCCGAGGGCCCGGCTCCAGTTTCCTGCTCAGCACAGCATGATTTATTCATGCCTCGCTGTTTTTACCGCGAGGTAAACTGCAAGCTAATGAACCGAATATTTTTACAGAGAAACTCGAAACTTCAGATCTGTTTGTTCTTGTGCTCTTTTACGTTATGGCAAGTCATGTGGAGTATGATTGACATACAACAAAACAATTTGATTCAAATCTATGAGTCGAGTTCTGGTACAGGAGACACCTGAGAAACCGTGGGAAAGTGATATGTGTTCTTGTGTGTGCGCTTTAATAACCCACAAGACTGATGACCTCTGGTAGTCCTTGTTGCAAAGGAATCAATCCAAACATATCAATATTTTATCTAGGGATGCACTGATACTGATACCGGTCTCATTACTGAGCTTATGTACTTAGTGTCTACTAGTGACATCATTGACAGGACTTTCAGTGTTCCGGCAGCAGCGGTAGAATGTCAGAAGATTTTAAAAAGAATGATGACAACCCATGCGTGGTAGACTGCAAAAAAATCAAGAGGTACAAAAAATTAATACGATTAATATGACTGCCGCTAAAAGTAACGCTAGCACTTGGCAACCTGCAGCAAACCCTGGCACGAAAATATGACGAGATACAGTAAGCCGAGAGCCATACAAATAATCCCACATCCCAAAACAGTACGGGTATCGGTATCGGCGGGAACAGTAAAAAAAAAAAACTATTAGTACTCGTACTCGGTTTTTCAAAGATGATAGCGGCGCATCCCTAATTTGATCAAATATGTACAAAATATAAATAGACACATGAGCAATTAAACACACAAAGCCTTAATTCTAGCAATACTTCTAAACAAAGGATGAGTGGATGGATTAATTATAGGATGGATGGAAAAACTGAGGAAAAAAACAATAGACAGTTGGGCTAAAAACGAGGGAGGGGACAGTTGCGGAAAAGCATTAAAAAGGATTTAATCTTTCGTCTTTGCATTACATTTAATTACTCAGGATATGCAGTGCTGCATGTATTCTTTGTTGGACCAGGTTTGATTTGTTTTTATTTGTATGTGATGTGCATTTGTGTGGGTGTGTGTGTTTGTCTCCTAAAAGATAGCTTAGGGACACTCGACTTGGGCGCCAGAACACATTTAGAGTTCATTTGCGAAGCAAGCAATTAGGGAACGAAGTACGAGCTAATCCTTATCCTTTAAAATCGGATTATGCAATCTGGATACGCTCAGACCTACAGTATCATAGCCTACCACATGTCCCCAGCATATGGCCCCAAGGTCATTCCAGCATTTAAGAACACACACATATGTACACATACTGTACCTACACAACTTTGCACTTATGCACGTATGTTTACACACACAGACACTTTTACTCTCTGGGGGCTTTGTCACTGATGTTTCTGCACTAGTACTCATTTACAGCTAAAGCTCCCACTAGACTTTGATGGAAAATCATGACCCTGGTGATATAAAGGGTCCATTCAGGTCTTCCATTTATTTCTAAACCACATATAACTTTATAATATAAAGTATGTAAAAGGACAGGTTTTGTGCAGTCACGTCCACTATAGGAACATACTGTAAAACCTGTTGTGGTGAGAATAAAAGGTTAAAAGGATCTCCTCCCTCTGCAAGGCGAGCATGCACATATGCTGCTTTATGCTCTGTGAGCAGCTAATCAGGTGTGGTGTTAGGCTGTACCTTTAGCATCCTTGCTTTGCATGGAGACTAATTAGGTGACGAGCCATGGACCCTTTGAACTTTAGCAAAAAAACACATGGGGGCAACAAAGGAAAACGGCTTTAAACCCAACCATTCCAATATATCAGTGAATAAATATTCAAAATTGATCATGCAGCAAACAATTTAAAAGGTAATTAGACAATTTAAAGTTGTTGTTTTTTAAGGCAAAGACCTTGTAATTGGTACTAAATTTAGACCTTGATATACATGCAAATACAAACCTTGTACATTTTATGAAAGCAGATATCAATATATTAGTCAAAAGATTAATACATTATTAAAAGTAGTCTTTATAATAAAGGTGTCCCTGGATAATAATCATGCTCGAGTAACATGATTCACATCAAGTCTGTGAGGAGGACAATGCTTCATTGGCAAGTAAGTTTGTTTTTTTTCCCTCATATATCTAATCAACTATTCATGAAGTTTAACATTTGACTAAGAGGTACTAGTTTATTATATCGGCTACTGAAGCGAGTATCAATTCATACAATATTTAAGGATTGTCTTTTTACACACACCTTGTCTTAGCATGACTGACGGACATGCCGTAATTACTTATGCAAACACAAGATTTTTCTAAAATACAATAATAATCATTTGAAGTTGATCAAAAAAAAGTTCATCAAAGTTGTCCTAAGACAACAACGGGTATTGTGTTGATTTTAGGACAACTTTGCTAAAAAGTTTTGATCCACTGTAAATGTTGACGAGTATATATTTCAACACATATTTACATAAATATACTAGTCAAATGATCATTTAAAGTGAATTAAAACCTTTTGATCAAAGAACAAAACCAAAACAATACTCGCCATTGTATTAGGGCAACTTTATTGAATATTTTCTGCAAATACATTGTTTTGGCTATTTTTTGTATATTTGTTAAAATATTTATTTAAAAATATAATTTGCTCTCTATATTTTTTAACCCAGGAGAATACATGTAACAATATTTTTTATTAAACAGAACAGTAAGTGAAGTGGTAGCGTAGTGATTAAGGTATTGGACTGCTAATTGGAAGATCAGGGTTCAATTCCCAGAACCATCAAGTTACCACTGTTACTGACCCCTAATTGCTTAGTTGTATATAAAAAAGATAAATGTAAGTCGATCTGGCATCTCCTAAATGCCATACATGTACGTGAGAGAGAGAGAGAGAGAGAGAGAGAGAGAGGACCATAGCGCCATATATGTCAAAGGCTACCCAATAGGCTACTGCGTTGATCACTTGAGCTTCCGTATAAACCAATGAAGATTGTTCTCACAAATCAAGCAAGTACTGTTGGACTTTTATGTTCGTTGGTCAAACTTTAAGCCCAAGTTAAATCTGTTGCTCGTAAAAAAAAAAATAGTTTTTTGAAATATGTTTGGTTTTAAATGAAATAAATTTCCAGTTTCAAAAGTATTTTATTGAGCATCACTCTATCTGTCTCTGTTTCTCTTTCTCACTTTCTCTTTCTCTCTCCCACTGTCGCAATGCGTTTCACCCGACTCCACTATGACTCATGTCCGAAGATGATACAGTTTCGCAGTTTTGTTGCATCATCATACGTTCCATTCCTATCCTATGACTTTATTTTAATATACACAAACTTTCTAGACTTAACAAGGCTTTCTGTTATAGATACATCAATACATTAATTATTAGAGTTCAGGAAAAAGGCCACCAGTCCAGAGAGGTGTGTGTGTGTTTCGATTCAGTTAATAAAAAGACGCCAGGATGTAATTCCAGCCCAAGATCTCTGGTTCTCTCGGAGTCCAGGTCTGTTGCAGTAGGGCAAGTAACACTGGCGTGGTTAAATAACTTCCCGGTCTTAAAGATATGATGAAGCAGATGAAACATACATACATATTATAGTGAACACCTGTCATACACACAAAATGTGCTTGATTGTCCATGTCTCCTGGGGCATCCTGGCCATTTCACCTAAGCCCATCCTGACATCTGCCACAGCAATCTGATATCGAAGAACTGCTTCAATCAAGCATGCTGACAGAGAGGCATCATTTTTCTTTACTTTTATCAGTATCAGCACATAGAACTCTTTCATGTGACCTACTCAGTCATGTGAAGGAAGAAGGAAGGAGGATGAGATTTCAATGACTTTACTCATGGCAATAATGTTGGTGCCAGACTTACTGAGTGTTTCAGAAATTTCTGGTCTCCAGGGAGTTTAACTCGACAATCTCAAAAGTTATACACTGAATACGGCGAATATTTTAAGAAAAAACCCTACTGAGCAGCAAACAAATATTTTTGTACAGCAGCTCATTGTGTACATCTGGAGTGGTTTCCAATAAATCATCTGTCCAGATCTGGTTAATCTTTGCACACTGTCGCCTCAGACAGTGGGTGACACTCCTATTTCCCCTGATCTTTCTTATCACCTCGGCTTTTTTACCTGCAGATTCAACCACTGGCTCTTGGTTGTTTATTGCACCATTCTATGTGCTGTAAACTCTAGAGCTCCTGGCAGGCCTACCTCTGAGAGCAATTCGTTCTCTGCAGATGATTCAGAATGCAGCTGCACATGTTGTTTTCAACCTACCAAAGTTTTCACACCACACCCCACTACCGCGCTCACTCCACTGACTTCCAGTAGCTAAACGTATCATATTCAAAACACTGATGCTTGCCTAAAAAGCCAAAAACGGAGCAGCACCCTCCTACCTCCAAGCACTCATAACTCCTTGCATAGCACCACGCTCCCTCAGATCCACATGTACTGCTCGACTTGTTCCACCACCCCCTAGGACACAAGGTAGGTCTGCCTCAAGACTTTTCTCTGTTCTGGCACCATAATGTGTGCAATGAACTTCCCCGTCAATGTCAGATAGCGGAGTCACTGGCTGTCTTCAAGAGACAATGGAAGGCCCACCTTTTTCTTTAAACCCAGTAACCCAGCACTCGACACTCGCTCTTTTAACAGTTTTTGTGGCTCAAGATGTGACTCAAAGCACTTTCGTACGTCGCTCTGGACAAGAGCGTGTGCTAAATGTTGTAAATGTGACCTAATTGTTGTTCATAAAAAACGTGGCTGACGTGGCTGAGTGTGTATTTCAAAATATGCCACTATTTCTTACTAATATACTGTCATGGGAATAACAAAGCATTTTTTTTAGCGATTTTGGCCAGTTTGCGAATTTGTTCATCGGAGATAAAATTTTGAAATGCTGAAAGATTTCTATAGTCCTACACTAACATCTGTTGCCTTTGATGGCTAGTTTGACATGTTCAGCAATAGCCGATTAATTGAGATTGCGGTCAGTTTTCTGAAAGTGTTAGAAGATTTCAGACTCTTTCCGGTTTTTTTTTCTACGATGACACCCTCATACCACCCTGGGAAAATGTGAAAGCAAGTCTGGTGGGCAGTACAGTGAGAAGAAAAACTTAAGGAGGTAACAGAAGTGTTTTTGCATGGCATGTCGTCACTGCTGTTTGTTTGCTGTTAGCTACTGTTTATCGAGAGAATGCGGGTTACCGACCATGTTCTGGATTGATGACGTAAAACTCCGGACAAGTCTTCATGTGGGCGTTTTTTGCATTTCTTGACTGTCATACAGTCTGACATTTTGGCACTTGAGATCCTACGGCGTGACGCTGGTACATTGAGCCCGGCTATGCACCGTAAGCATTTCTAGCAGAGAATAAAAGCATCTATTCTCTTGCTGTAACGTCTAAATTCTGATTTTTTATTCGCTTAGGTTTCAATCTGATCACAGATTTTCACAGCCGGCAATTCATATTTCAAACACACCCCAGAAGAGATTGACTGTGAACGTTGTCACTTGCTGAAAGCCGCTAAAGATAATTGTAAAAAAAAAAAATCAGGCTTCAAATTTGGGGGGATCTAGAGCATTAGAAATTAGATCAGAGACAACCGTGCACTCTGTGTGTTTGGATGAGTGTGTGTGTGTCCAGTAAAACATGGCCAGGTGGTGTGCCGGTAAGAGCCATCAGGCGATAAATGCCATCACCGTTGGCAACAAGCTTACACGCTGACAGAGCAGCGGGTCAATATCTAATTACCACACTGGAAGAAAAAAGAACGAAATCCTCCCTCTAATCTTTCTCTTTTCAGTAGAGTGATCTCGGTCTCATCAAATCTCTCTCACGGTCTGTCAGTGTCTCCTCCCCCTACGCTTCTCTCTCTTTCCATCTGTCCTCTTCCTCTCTCTCTCTCGATCTCCCTTTCTCACCTTCTTTTCTCTATTAATCGAACGTCACCTGGCAGGCAGTTCGGTGTGAATGTGAGTGTATGTGCCGGATGTGTGGGTGTACGCAGGTGTGTCTATGGTCAATCCAATAGGGAAATGAGGAGCGATAGGCCAGACGAGGAGGCTTTTCATGTGGCAGAATTAACAATGCTTTTGATGACATACAAGTGAAAGGACCCTGATTGTATATTTTCCTTACAAGCGAGAAAGGGCTCAGTCACAACCAACCACCTGAACTGCTTTAATTTACTTTGGGACGTCTCTGGAAATAGACAAGATTGACAAATGAAATTTTTCCATATCTCTTACTGTATGTTCCTGTGTCTGTAAAGGCAGCTTAAGTATAAATCGTATGTTTAAACAGTATTTCAGTGGTACTTATTAATCCACTGTAATATATAATAATTGACCAATAAAAACATAATATATTTAAAGGCAGAATTTATTTCATTGAACAGTGTGATCACACAAATGGTGTATGAGTAGGTTACTCAGTGCATTACACACCAGCCATACTGTACATACATGTGTGTTAGTCCCTTATCAGGCAGTAGGGGGCTCCAGTGTAAAGTTTATATCATTTATGTATTTTTCCCACCGTAAGCTGCACCTGCACCTGTTTTTACATGATCTTGCCTAGGTTGTATCTGTTTAAAGTAAATAAGTTTTTTTGGCTATTCAAAATAGTAATATTCACCAACCAAACACACTTCACAGTCATCCTGCAACCACTTACTCACTTAAGTAAACCCCCACTTTAAAACTCGAAAAAGACAGTCACGTTGCAATTTCGGGAAGACGGCTGGCTTTTATGTTTCAGCAGTGCATTAAAATAGATGCTCACGTCCTGGAGAATGTCTTTATGGCGCTTCCGGATATCGATCAGGAAATGTGTGTGTGTGTGTGTGTGTGGGTTGAACCTGGGATTGTTTCTGGAAGCTTTAGATCATTAATTATAAAAGATAATCTTAGCATTTGATTCATCACAACATGTACATCTGTTCAACAGAGATGAAGTTAAAAAGCTTATTAAACTGTTCGTTACATTGCCAAAACTTCTAAGTCACATTATGGCACACACACTACAGCCTGTGGTGAAATGCTTCACGACTGTCCATGTCATACAAGGTGAAGTAGAAAAAAAATGCTAAACCTATGAAAGTTACAATAAAAATAAAATTAACTGTGAAAAATCTATAAAAATATATTTAATAGCAGAACAGTATGACTTTTGTGCACTTCCAAAGTTCCAAAGTTTCTATAGCTTCTATCAATGCCCCCAAAATGGCTCCTTTGAGAATGCATCCCTAAGTGTAAGGTCTCTGCATTACAATATAAAGCTGTGATTTTAATTAGGGCTAAAAATAACAGAGGTGCAACCCTAGAAAATCAATTAACACCTCCTGGCCAATCAGATTTGTGAATTTAGCATCACTGTGGCTTTGCGGACGCTTTTGTTGGTTGTCGGGTGCCGTACTGATTTTTTTTAAAATTAAAAGTGATAAAGGAACTTAAAGTTAATTAGCCGCTTAGACAGAAAGTCTGGTTTTATGGAACAGGGTTTTTTAATACTTTTTAAAAATGTTTTATAATAGATTATAATATAGATACAATTTTATTTTTATATTTATGTCCTTTTAGATGGTATTTGTAATTGACACATATAAAGTAAGAAGGTTTTATTAATATTTTTATTGGAGGTGTTTATATTCCAGGTCTAACAAGCGAAAAAGCAATTAGAGCCAGATCTTAATTAGACACACACATTTTATTTTGAAATAGAGTTTAGAGAAAGGTATAAGGATCTTTGTAAAACGGTCAATTATTTTTAGATTTTTTTTTTTTTACAAATCCATATTAATCTAGATTAGAGGTGTGCACAGAAGATTAAACCTCCTGCCGACTGAGACATGTTTTTTTCTCCATGTCAAACAACAGTCTGGACTTATTTGAGTTCCCTGAGTTCCCCCATCCCTGCTATGTTTGATCTCCTATCTTCTCTGATCAAGTCCAAAGATGCACAAATTTACATACTTTTCATGGATACTGATGTTTTGTTCAGACTAACCTGTGTGTGTGTGTGTCTGAGCAGTTGCCTGCACCTTTGTGGTTTTGTCTGGTAAAGATCAGAGACTGAGACAAAGCAGCAAATCGAATTATATAGACTCTTTGATAAAGATAATGAATCCTCTCAAGGTCTTGGTTCTGCAGAGTAAATGTCCTGTCAATGCTACAGGATGGATAATTATGTTAGCATCTATATAGGCAGAGCAAATGACTTGCACATATCTTTTGTAGATAAACTGATGTTTTTCCACTGGCTTAATTTTCTCATTTATGTGTGTTTTAGTATGGGCGTTCAGACAGCTATCGCGTGGCTACCACGCAGGACAAAGATGATAAAGGGTCCCCTGACAAGAAGAAAAAAGGGACGAAAGACCTGGATGATCTGAAGAAGGAAGTGCCTCTGGTAAGTTTCAGAGTCACGCAATGATTTTATTTGTATATGATATTTGTTCACCTTAGGAAGGGTCACCTGTCGCTCTCTATTTTAGACTGAACACAAGATGTCCGTGGAAGAAGTGTGTCGGAAATTCCAGACAGACATAGTTCAGGTGAGAAATGCGTCGAAACGTCCACTAGGTGTCAGTGTAAGCCAACTCAAAGCTGCACACATTTTACTTACGAACACAGGACCGTAGCTGGTGAATTTTAGGCCCTTTAAAAGTATTTATGTGGGGACCCGCACCACCTTCTGCCTATATTATCTATTGTACATGAAGGCCCACAATCTTACAAATGAAAAAAAATATATTAAATAATAAAAACAATTTTAAAAAGATCAGCATTTTAATAGTTTTCCCCATTAGTCTGAAATAATTAATAAATAAAAAAAACATGCAGAGGAATGCAGTCAAAAGCCAAAATAAAATAAATTAATTAATAAAAAATAAAAAAATCACCAAAATTACTTATTGCCTTATTATAGAGCAAATAAATGTCTCCATACAACATCAGTGTCGTATGTGTGTTTTCTCTAATGTGATCCAATACATCATCACCAAGCTGGTGCAAAGCACAATATCACATTTATATGTATGAACAAATTATACAATATAAAGTTTGTGACAAAAAATGACAGTACTTTTCTCCGGGCAGCGAAATAATAAGACAATAGGCTACCCTAACCTGTCAGAAAGATTGTCTTCATCAACTGGGATACAGCAGCACTTCTGGCCTCCCTCTTTCCTTTTTCATGGCGTTTCTTGTACCCTAAATTAAGTTTTTGTTTTATTTTTAGTCAGTCACTTTTTCTAAAACTCTTCCACAAAGTTAATTCCTGACTTCAGCTGCCGCATCAACACTGAATATTAGCTCTAAGGTTCTGTTTTATTGGATTTCTCAGATGTTTGTCATTGAATAAATAGACTGAAGAGCAGACATTTTCAAAACTTCTTTTATCGAATTACATATTATTGTGGTTTTAATTAAAATCTCTGGCAGAAAAACCCTAATATAAGTATTATAATTACTCAGAACAGGGGCATATATAGCCTATAAAGTATTATTTCTGGATCTTCTGGGGTCTCAGGGCAATGGGAGCCCCTATAATTGTCACCACGTTTCACCCAACCAGTGACTGTTGCATTTTTTTTTACTGTCCATACAGGGCAAAGATATTACATTAATGTTACGTTATAAACATAATGGATTATTGTCTAGTTTTCACATTTTTCATGAATGTCTACGTCACATTCCGTATAATCCAATATATAAAAAAAAATACCATGGAATTGTATTGTAAATGTAGATTGGATATGTTCCTTGATAAATACTGTACTGTTTTTAAACCATACTAGAGTAAATATATAATAGTAAATTGCAACGGTGTGATCGTTAGTTGTGTTCATTTTACTAAACTTGTTATACTAACCCTACTACAGTCAAATAAACAAACGACTACATTAATTACTGTAGACAATTTAATACAACTGTATTATCCAGGTATGTGTGAGAACGTTCACAGCACAAATCAGAGCAAATTATATAGAGTATATCAATGAAACTCACACACATGTATGTAATCGAACATGTTAACACACCGTATAAAATAACCGCTGAAAGCCTTCAGCTGTATTGTTTAACTTTTCCAAATCAGTGACGTGGCTTTGCCGTTTTTTTAGAAATGGGAATCTGGTCTTTTACATGATCAACTCGGTTTCCTAAATAAAAACTCTCTTACAATATTGTTAATCAGTTCACTACAGTTTTTTTTTTTATATTTTTGGTGTAAACATTAACAAAGTGTAAATACTATAACACACTGAATCCTTAAGTAAATCCTATATAAAGATACAGTATAGCACAGTTTTCTAGTTTACTCCAGTAACTTGTACAGTATAAACTACAGTTTATTAATTCACATCTAATAGTTAATACTTTACGCTGCAGTAAGATGTAGTAAATACTGTAATCTACTACAGTATACTGCAGTTTACTACATATAAAGTATACCATGGTATTTTATTACAACAGGGTCTGACTAATGCTAAGGCGGCCGAGTTTTTGTTGCGGGATGGTCCAAACGCTCTCACACCTCCTCCGACCACGCCTGAGTGGGTGAAGTTCTGCAGGCAACTCTTCGGAGGCTTCTCCATTCTGCTGTGGATCGGTGCAATCCTTTGCTTCTTGGCCTACGCCATCCAGGCTGCCACCGAGGATGACCCGGCTGGGGACAACGTACGCACAACACACACAATTTAAGAATTTCAGATCCAACAACGCAACGCGAATCGAATCAAGTATAATTGCATTGCAATCATCGCATTGACACTACAATGGTAGAAACTCTGGTTCCTTTCTTCCTCAGTTGTACTTGGGTATCGTGCTGTCGGCTGTCGTCATCATCACCGGCTGCTTCTCCTACTTCCAGGAGGCCAAGAGCTCTAAGATTATGGAGTCTTTTAAGAACATGGTTCCCCAGGTACGCTCAGAATGTGCTGTTGATACACGGGGTAATTTCCGTATAGTGCACACTTTTTAACCATGTACATGACACACTACAGCATGTACTTCTCTCTGCACGCAGCAAGCCTTGGTGATCCGTGAAGGAGAAAAGATGCAGATTAACGCTGAGGAGGTAGTGGCTGGTGACCTTGTCGAGGTGAAAGGGGGTGACAGAATCCCTGCTGACCTCAGAATAATATCCTCCCATGGCTGCAAGGTACACCGGAATACACTTTGCGGACACACTCCTACTAGCATTAAGTGTACAATTAAAAAAAATTCTGATATTGTGCCACTTATCTGTGCAGGTGGATAACTCCTCTCTGACTGGAGAATCAGAGCCACAGACACGATCACCTGACTGCACCCATGACAACCCTCTGGAAACTCGCAACATCGCCTTCTTTTCCACTAACTGCGTAGAGGGTACAGATTCTCCTTTAATAACTCAGTTTGCCTACATAACTAACCATTTTTATCCTTTTCAAGTGAAATTCTGGTCCATTCTGTAGCATATCAGTTTGATCATGTGCATGCCTAATAAAATGGGCCGACCCCAGAAATCGGTTCCTTGTAATGTTCTTTACATACATTTACATACAGTTAAATAATCATACAACGATGTTTCACTGTCTGATTTTCTTAGGCACTGCTCGTGGCATCGTGGTATGCACTGGTGATCGCACAGTGATGGGCCGCATCGCTACTCTGACCTCAGGGCTGGAAACAGGAAAGACCCCTATTGCCAAAGAGATCGAGCACTTTATCCACATCATCACAGGCGTGGCTGTCTTCCTGGGAGTCACATTCTTCATCCTGTCCATCATCTTAGGCTACAGCTGGCTGGAGGCTGTTATCTTCCTCATCGGTATCATTGTGGCCAATGTGCCTGAAGGACTGCTGGCTACCGTCACTGTAAGCATTCAAAAAAGATGCACCTCATCACACATGCCAAAAATTACCCAGTCATTTCATTTCACATTTTGTCTGGCAGGTGTGTCTGACCCTGACCGCGAAGCGCATGGCACGGAAAAACTGCCTGGTAAAAAACCTGGAGGCTGTAGAGACTCTGGGCTCCACGTCTACCATTTGCTCAGATAAGACCGGTACTCTGACTCAGAACCGCATGACTGTGGCCCACATGTGGTTTGACAACCAGATCCATGAGGCTGACACCACTGAGGACCAGTCTGGTTAGTGACTATCACTCCATAATCACCAGAATGTGTGTTTTAGCTTCCTAGGGGTGAACAATCTAAAAGCACATATCGTTAAAGCATTATAAAATCGTTCTGTTAAATTAATACACGCAATGGATTAGGTTTTGGAAAAACCTATTGATAGTCGAAATATCGCAAATTGATATAGGTATACTCGCTATGATGTGTTCTAAAGTAGCCCACAGTAGCGTATAAGAGTAGATGCGTGCTCCTATAATATCATGCTCTTGTCAATTTTTCTTAAGCCTTGTGAAATTTGAAGACAGAAAGACGCTATATCGTTGGGTTGTCGATATATCGTAGGGTTGACGATATATCGTTGGATTGTCCATACTCAAAATGATCTAGCTGTATTACTTAAGTTGTGATGTTTGCTTGTGTTCTTTTGCCCTTTTAATACTGTATAAAAATAAGAACTCCTGTTTTTTATGATGCAGTGATTACTAAGTTGTACCGATTTTATGTGTAATCAAATGTTACCTGTAAATAATAATTAGTCAGCCTCCGTTAAGACAGCTATTAAGGGTAGTACCCTAAATGAGGAGAATCAGGAATAAGACTGAAATAACATTTTAGCTACTTTAAAAAGTAGAGAAAACATGCAGGTTTTCCAAACGTCTTTAAAATCATTGTATACCACATACCGTGTACCTAATGAGAGCACTAACATTTCCTCTGCAGGCGCATCCTTCGATAAGACCTCAGTGACATGGGTGGGGCTGGCTCGTGTTGCAGCTTTGTGTAACAGGGCAGTGTTTAAAGCGGGCCAAGACTCCTTACCTATCCTGAAGAGAGATGTGGCCGGTGATGCCTCTGAGTCTGCTTTGCTGAAGTGCATCGAGCTCTCCTGCGGGTCTGTCAGACAGATGAGAGATAGGAACAAGAAAGTAGCCGAAATTCCATTCAACTCCACCAACAAATATCAGGTCAGTATTGGGAATACAGTCCAAGTTAACAGCAAAGGCCAATTTAGCAAATAAAAGCAGGACGTTAGGGAACTTAGTCAGTATAGTCAGTATGTCTATAATACGTCTGAAACACTAAGTTAGACTAAGTTGTTCAAAGTAAGTCTACTAGATGTAATGAAGTAAGAACAATGCAATTGACTAAGCTGACTTGCTCACTAGATTAGTTTGCATTTGTTAGCCAGCAGCCCATTTCTGGGGCAAACAAAAGGCAGCACATTGATTCTCTAAGGGAAATTATTATTTGTCCATTTTTAAACATTTACATTACCTCTCGCTCCTTTTTAACTTTCTCCTACTAGCTGTCCATTCATGAGACTGAGGATCCCAATGATAACCGCTATCTGCTAGTGATGAAGGGAGCTCCAGAGCGCATCCTAGACCGCTGCTCTACCATCATGCTACAGGGCAAGGAGCAGCCAATGGATGAAGAGTTGAAGGAGGCCTTCCAGAATGCCTATCTAGAGCTGGGAGGACTGGGAGAGAGAGTGCTGGGTGAGAAGGCGAACAAAATTTGCATTTACACTTCTGCCCCCATCCAGAGCAACTTAGATTTATCCTTTTGATCCAACTAAGCAGTTGGGGTTAAGAATCTTACTGTGGGGTGCAGCAGTGGCAGTTTAGTGGTCCTGGAACTGTATTTAATTGAACCGACAATCTTCTGTCCCTCTTTTCACAGGATTCTGCCATCTTTTACTGCCAGAGGATCAGTACCCCAAAGGTTTTGCCTTCGACACAGATGATGTGAATTTCCAAACAGACAACTTATGCTTTGTGGGTCTGATGTCCATGATTGACCCTCCCCGTGCCGCTGTGCCTGACGCAGTGGGCAAGTGCCGCTCAGCGGGTATCAAAGTCATCATGGTGACTGGAGACCACCCTATTACAGCCAAAGCCATTGCCAAGGGTGTGGGCATTATCTCAGAGGGCAATGAGACTGTAGAGGACATCGCTGCTCGTCTCAACATCCCAGTTAGCCAGGTCAACCCAAGGTACTAATAACACCCATAGTTGCAATCTTTGAAATAGTGCACAAAATCCTTTATGGCCTTTGTTAGCAATTTTATGCAAATGCAGCTTGGTAAGTGCGGCCCGCTCTTTTTTGTTACACTTTTTTATCTTAAAAATTTCCAGCAAATGCTGATGGTTGGAACTGGGCACGTTTCTAGGCCCACATGACGAGCTGTCACTGAACGTCAGAATTTGATTGGCTAATGATTCTGTCGCTAATACTTTTAACAAAAGGCTAGCGCTACCTGCCGTGCTGCCACAGGCCTTTTTAATGTAGGATGTTCCAGTTCAACCTCAACAAAACCAACCATGGGCAATTTTGTGGACACTAATAAAAATGATAACTAAATAATCTTACACAGATATACACACTGAACAGTGTTCTGACCGTGTACATTTCTGTTATGCCTTATAGGGATGCAAAAGCCTGTGTAATCCATGGATCAGAACTGAAAGACATGTCTCAAGAACAAATCGATGAGATTCTGCGCAACCATACTGAAATTGTCTTTGCCAGGACATCCCCCCAGCAAAAGCTCATTATTGTGGAGGGCTGCCAGCGCCAGGTGAGGACACACACCCTCACACATATACACATGCTTATTAAAAAAAATAAATTTAGATCAGCAAACTCAAATTACTCACACCAGGTTTAGGAACAATATATACTGATTAACTGTAGAAGAGCATCTGCTGCAGTTACTCATCACTGATTGGATGAGTGACTTCATAAAGTATTGCCACAAGTATTTTATTTTAAATATTCTATATGATAAACAAACAAAACACAATTTTATATAAGACTTCCAATTCATTTTTTTAAATGTCAATCCTATTCACGTCTCCTCCTTCTCTTATTCTCTCTTCCTCTTCCTGTCTCTCAGGGAGCTATTGTAGCCGTAACCGGTGATGGTGTAAATGACTCTCCTGCTCTGAAAAAAGCTGATATTGGTGTTGCCATGGGAATTGCTGGGTCCGACGTGTCCAAGCAGGCTGCTGACATGATCCTGCTGGATGACAATTTCGCCTCCATCGTTACTGGAGTAGAAGAGGGTAAGTAAAGCAAAGGGATAAAACTAAGCCCTTCATGATGAGCACCAAATGCATCCTGTAACGATTCAGCAATTGTATGATGTATCTATATCGACAAATATATTTCACCATCGCTGCAGGTCGTCTGATTTTTGACAACTTGAAGAAATCCATTGCTTACACCCTGACCAGCAACATCCCAGAGATCACCCCTTTCCTCTTTTTTATTATCGTTAACATCCCATTGCCTTTGGGTACCATCACGATTCTCTGCATCGACTTAGGCACAGACATGGTAAGATCCTCTCAGCTTAAGTCCACACACACACACACACACACATTCATAATTAATAATGTTTTGACAATTTCGTTGTTGTCTGATTAGGTTCCTGCTATCTCTCTGGCCTATGAGGCAGCTGAGAGTGACATCATGAAGAGACAGCCTAGGAACCCAGCGAGGGACAAACTTGTTAACGAGCGTCTTATTAGCATTGCTTATGGACAGATTGGTTAGTACACACACATTGTAAAGAGACATACATTGTCTCCTTTGTTTTTGGATAATCAGTTATGAACATGTTTGTGTTTGTATATGTGCAGGCATGATCCAAGCCTTGGGAGGTTTCTTTAGCTACTTTGTGATTCTGGCCGAGAACGGCTTCCTTCCATCTCATCTGGTAGGCATCAGGCTTTCCTGGGATGACCGCAGCACCAACGATCTAGAGGACAGTTATGGACAGCAGTGGGTATGTTTACACATATTAGTGTTTCTCTCCCACTTTATGATGTTCCAGTTGTTATGGCTGGTGCTAATACATTTCTTTGTGCTTGTTATCGGTAGACCTATGAGCAGAGAAAGATTGTGGAGTTCACATGTCACACAGCTTTCTTTGTCAGTATTGTGGTTGTGCAGTGGGCTGATCTAATCATCTGCAAGACCAGGCGTAACTCGGTGTTCCAGCAGGGCATGAAGTGAGTGTCTCTACATGTGCCTGTTTGCCTGTATGACTTTTGCATCCGGAGTATAAACGTATATCTTTTTTTTTTTTTACAGAAATAAGATTTTGATTTTTGGCCTGTTTGAGGAGACCGCTCTAGCAGCTTTCCTGTCCTACTGCCCAGGCATGGACGTAGCACTCAGGATGTACCCACTAAAGTGAGTCGAACACACAAAAATGGATTAACAGAAAACTATGAGTTATGAACATCTAAACTGCATTTCATAGGGCTGCACCGAGGTGGTCAAGTATACAATGCACATTGTAATGTTTTATTCTTACTCTTTTTTTTTTTTTTCCCTTTTTCTCCTAGACCGTCCTGGTGGTTCTGTGCATTTCCTTACAGCTTCCTCATCTTTGTGTACGATGAGATCCGAAAGCTGCTTCTGCGCCGAAACCCTGGAGGTCTGCTAATAAGCATAGTTTCACACACACACACATCATAATTTAAATGCTAAACTGGGGTATGTTTCTAGCTTTTTAGTCTAGTATAATGTATCTAAAATCTCATACTACTTAAAAAGGTATTACAAATGAGGTAACCTGCTTACTAACGAATTAAAAAATAGTATGTTCTATATAGTATGTTTACGACAGGTATGAATGAAAACCGGACGCACTACATCTGCTTTTTTGATAGTGTCATGCAGGGCCGGCCCCTGGCATAGGCGACATGGCAGTTGCCTAGGGCACAAAATGACTAAGGGCGCTGCATGACATTTTTTTAAAATTTTGTAGGAAGTGCGCCCCCTTGTGAGCACTTATTTAGGGTGTTTTTAATCACCTTTTATACAACTGAGCCACTGGGGAATAAGGGCCTTGCTCAGAGCCCACAGTGGTGGCTTGGTGGTGCTGGGAATCGAACCCCCGGTCTTGCTGTTATCAGTCCAACAGCTAGCACTTAAGAAAATTTTAGTACTGTTTTTTAGCTAACAGCTAAACTGGGTAAAATATTGAACAAATAAAATTGACATCAATGCAAAATCATGATATTTGACAACACGTCATGCTGGACTAATTTAACATGCGCGTCTGCATCATGACATGATATGTAGAAAATGTTAGTTTTAATGCACTCCTTTAGAGTGTGTGTGGGGGAATTGGGGATTTGGGGTTGAATGGGGCGCAAATCTACGATCGTGTCTAGGGCGCCACCAGAGGTTGGGCCGGCCCTGTTGTCACGTGACAATTAACAATGTTTTTTCCGGAAGTATTTTAAGCTCTTTAAGCACTTGATCCCACCATTATGACGATGGTTTTTCCCACTGGCTTATGGGATAGCAAAGTGTCCATCGTATAGGTACTGCAGAATCCAGCCGGAAGTAGTGGATCATCGGGAACGTTTCGCATACCGGACTTTGTATACTAGAAATCCAGACAAACTAATCACCTTGTGTAACGGTGTTTCGCATACTATATAGTAGAGACGTATGCGGTTTCGGAGTCAAATTTAAGAAAAATATATGATGTTCTGATTAAACCTTTTTTAAGCTACATTGCAGTATTTGCACGTTAATTCCATTAACCAATATTATAAGTAACCAGCAACTAAAAAAAGAATTTTCTATCTATTCTATGATTTGATTTTATGCGGTGCTTACAGATAAAAAATCTATATCATTTTATGTCATTGTGTTTTCTGACATTCTCTCTCTCCCTCTCTCTTACCCTCTCTCTCTCTCTCTCTCTCTCTCTCTCTCTCTCTGCAGGTTGGGTGGAAAGAGAGACATACTATTGATTGATGAATTCCTTCTTTACTCACACCCCTCCATCTTCCATTTTTCTTCTACACCTTATCTTTCTATCCTTGTTGAAGGCGCACAACCATTACCACCACCCCTTCATCCCCCCTGTTCGAATAGACAGCAGCTTAACGCCAACCCCAAAACCCCAAAGAGAAAACTAAAAAGCATCATCGAATCTCCTGACCGCCCGACTCCCTGCGCTGCTCCCATCATAGCTAATATTACTCTTTGCATGACTTTTCACAGGTGTGCACATGAAGTCCGTTATATATTTACCAATGGCAGCTGCATAACCGTTATGTAGATCTGAAAGGAGTTTTTTCAATGATAATTCGGGAGTGTGTATGAGTGTGTCTCTGAGCGCGTGTGCTCTGCTAACAAAGGCTTCAGCCCTCTGATTCTTCCTCATATCCACATGCTACCACTTCTGCCTCCTTTATGCTTTTCTGCTTCTCTGTACTCCTTCTATCCGTCCCTCAACCTCCTCTCCCACCTGTCCTCCATCTGCACATGGGTATGTGGGCCACATGACTTGCGGCGGGACGCCACCTGCTGACACCGGTACACTCTGGTCATTCTTTCTCTGACTCTGGGAGAAGATACATCTGCACTTTCCTTTTTCTTTTTTCCTGTGCTGTTTATGTTGATGTTTGATGTTACCTTAAGGAAGGCAGAGTCATACACTGTCTGGGTTTATTATTATTATTATTATTATTATTAGATAAAGAGAACCTTGTTGGCTCTTTCGCATGAAATTGTCGTACACATGGGCTACTCTTTTTTTTTTTTTTTTTTTTTTTTTTTTTTTTTTTTTTTTTTTAAGTCTCTGTGTTTTCTGCTAATCCTGTGTGTTTCAGAAACAAATCATATATACACTATAAGAGTCTATACAATAAAACAAGATCAATACAATAACACTAAAGAAAGAATTATTCTCTTGCTCTATGTCTGACTGTGATAATGGTCTATAAGAGGATGCAGGGACACGCCCCTTATCAGGTATTATAGAATCAGGATGCACTTTTAATGTTTTTTGGTATGTTTCTGGTTCTACTGCCATTATGATTCCAACCACACCAGGTTCGGCTTCTGGTTCCGGTTCTTTTTTTTTTTTTTTTTTTTTTTTTTTTTTTTTTTTAAGATATGACCTGAGTGACATGAATGTGTTACACCCTGAATTAGAACAGTCACACAACTGCGAATGGAGGTAACGTTTGTCCAGGACGGTTCCAGCCAACCTGGTGTGTTAAGAGCTCTTTTTCATTGGTTCTATCAGGAAAAGCACGTGTTATGTGGTGTGTGGAGCGCCCCAGGTCTTGTGCTATGTGTCTGTGTGTGTGCAAGAAAGCGAGAGGATGTGCCTGTATTTACAGTATGTATGGGTGTGTGAATGCTTTGGGACAGCGCGCTGTAGCAGGCCGCTTAAAGGCTGCGTCCATCTCAGAAAGGTGTGGGGGGTGAGACTAAAGAAAGGGACAACCATTAAATCTGTAGAAAAAAAAAAATGTTTGAAAGCAATGAAACCGACACCAATAAAACATCTAGAACATTTAATACAACTGAAAACAATCTGTGTCTTTATTTCCTGCATGAAATGTATATGTGTTAACGGACCACTGAGCATGAATCAGGATTTATGCTTTATTAAATGGCAGGATAAAGAGTACTCTTAAGTGAGAGAATACCTGTGTGTGTGTGTGTGTGTGTGTGTGTGTGTGTGTGTGTGTGAGGAGTCTAGTTTATTGGTAAAAGAATTCCATTTGGTTGGGATAGTGTTAGTATGTCAAAGTCTGCGGTTTTGTCTAGAAGCTTCTACATCAGCACTATTTGTGACTTGCAAAAGTCTGGATCAATGTACACACACACACACACACACACACACACACACACACACACAGACAGCTGTAGCTGGTTGGTATAAGCGCAGTGCAGTGGGTTCCCCTCCCTCTGCTTACTGCACCACTGTAATGGAGTATCGATCGCCGGCTCCTTTTGCCGCAGTATAATTTAAAGCCTTTGGAGCCTTTTCTCCAAGGTCATCACTATGGCAACGTAAAAAAATTGGATTGCCGGCACACAGAGCGAAAAGGCCAGAGAGGTCAATGAGGTCAGAGAAGTCAGGCAAGAAAGAAAAATGAGCGCCGGGATGCAGAAAGCTTGTAACTTAACTGTTATTTGTGAAAGACCCAAAGAAATCAGACTTTTATTATTATTTATGAAGGCTTTTATTCTGCTTCCTGGAAAATTAGAAGCCACATCAAACACATCGTATGATATAATACGGTACAGGATTTTATTGTACTTTTTTAATTTTTTTTTTATTTAAGACAAAATTTAACACAAGCATAGAAGACAAGTTTAGACGGGAAATAAAAAAAAGATACTTTTAAAAATATTGAAAAGGCAATTGAAGGACTATAAAGGATTGTGGAATAAAAAAGCACTTGGCAACATGCATTTATAATAAAGATATTAAGATACTGCATGTACTCCAGTGAGGGTAATGTTTCACAGGCACGATAGATAGCTCTCTTTTCTTATTACACAAAACATATGCAAAAAAGCCTTTTTTCTGCATATATTTTTAAATAAATCTGTGTTTAATTTCTATTTTAATATCCTTCATAAAGCAAAGTATAGAGAATTAAGAATTTATTTAACATCATGAGAAGGTAGCATCAATAAAAATCCTCCTTTGTGATGATGTGTAACAGCTTCGATTTGTGCCGTGATTTTTTTATATCGGTTAATATTTAATGCACGTGTTATATTTAATTAACATGCTGCCCTTTTATATGTAACAGATGGAAGCATGAAGCTGTAAATATTTTACTGTGCTTAAGCTTTGAAAACATGTGGTTCGTCATCAGGAAATCAGATTTAGGCTTGAAATATAAGAAAATGCATCAATTACTGAATAACAGTCTTTCCATAGTTTAGTGATTAAACGTATAGTATTTCTCCCCACAGCCTATTAGAAAGCAGCAACATTGTGCAGGCAAGACGTCCGGATAAATAAAGTGTTCAGTGCTGAGGAATAAAGACTTAGACCGGCTCCATCAGAAGCTCATCCATGTCTGATTGCTCCAGTTCACGGAAAGCAGCGTGAGAGCCAATCACAGCCATTGTAGCTCCTGCATAAAAACATAAAAAAAACAACCAATAAGGAGCCATAGGAAGTCAACATGTCACATTCTAAATCACTGGGGTCTTCAACACAAGTCTGATTTCCAGTATCTAAATGTAGGTAAGCAGAAGAAGGGACGCTACTCACCCAGTACCCAGAACACCGCTGCGCCGGCTCCGGCAAGCCAGAAGACGGGTAAAGACACCGCTCCAGCCAGTCCCATCTGATGACCGTGAGTCAGCTCCCGACCTGACCAACAGGAGACAGGACGGTAACAAATTATGCACACACTGCAAGCACGCACACACACACTCCCTTAAACAGCGTGCCAAAACTATAACCAAAAATTTATCTAATAGTATTTTTTTTTTACAGTATTTGATGGTAATTTTTATGCGTGACCGGGTATTATCTAGGGATACACCAAATTTTTTGCCTGTCCAAAATTTTCGCCTGAAAATAGTTTTTGGCTGAAAGAATGAAAAAGGACAGAAATACAAACTAGATATATGCTGACCCGCCCCTGTGCTCAATGCTTAGACTACACTCTTTTTCTAGCCGCTCTAGGAAAAAAATCACAGCACTAGGAACTGGTTATAATCACTGCAGTGGTGTTCAAAATACTTTAAAGTTTCTGTTTATAGCAACAAATTTGTTCGGTAAAAATTTAAACATTCCTTGATAGCAGCATCAGAAAAGAAGCAGAAACAAACCATGGTGTAAAACAGCTAAAAAAACCCCCACTGCTGTTAGCTTTTAGCTAACGCTTTTTAAAGACACTGCGTAAAAACCGTCACTCTAAATAAATCAGTGCGCCATTTTGGACGCTGCTTTCAAAATAGCATATTTGGTTTGCCATAATTGTGCAATTGGCATGATAAGTAATTTTCGCTGAGTTTTGCAGATACAATTTTCTTACCGAAAACAACCAGCTTGGACTCCAGTGACTTCAGGTGGATGATGTAAAAGGCGCCAACAAACACAGCCAAAGCGATGAGCAGCATAGGCGAGCTGATACTGTGGAAGTTTAGAAAAATATAAAAAGGCAAAGTTGCATAAAACCCTTTGCTTTTAAGAGGCCAGGCTACAGAATAGATATAACTGAATGGCAGCTACCACATTCTAGTGCCTGGTCTATACTGAAGATCCTCACAGTTGAACATAATCACGAACAGCCTGAAGATACAGGAAATTACGGTGTGGAGTAGAAACTTGAGAACCAGGAAGATGACTTATGACTGCAATTTACCATGAACAGATTTGCACTCAAGTGACAAAAGCCAATCTGGTAGCCAAGTGACCGGCTAATAACTTCAACAAAATAGACTCTGGTGCACTTTAGACCGTATACCGTCACAGAAGAAAAATCATGTATAATTACACTCTCCAGTGTCACCCAGACGAGGGTCACAAGTGGTTTTTTTCCCCTCTTAAGGATTCAAGGCCATTAAGACGTCTCAAAAACGGAAGCACACAGTAACTTGCATTCTCTCGCTAAATGGGAGCTAAGAGCAAACAAAGAGCAGTGACGACACGTCATACAGACGCTCCTTTCCCATCCATTTCCATTTAACTTAATAAATTTCTCTTCTTGCTATTCTGTCCACCAGATTAGTTTCCACTTTTTCCTTAGGTGGTTTTGTAGTTAGCGCTAATTGAGCTAATCAGGTTTGGCACTTCTATCAACTTTTGGTTTAATAGTCACCATAGCAGAAGTCACACAGTGAGGGGATTCCAGCACATAGTCATGGTGTCTAAAGCGGAGATCACAGAGCTTCTAGCATTGTCTATCCTTATGTTAAATGTGTTTAAATTCTCAGTCATTTATTCCGCTCGGTTATTTTTTTACTAAATAATAATATAATAATCCAGAGGAACCTCAACTCTTGGAATTCATTCAGTGCAGTCCAGAGTGTTTTCTTACATGCAGTAGAGGATGAGCCCCAGAAAGATGAAGGTGTAGTTGCTGTGGTAGGTGTCCATGTTACGCACAACTCGCTGGCATAGTTCGCCAAAGTTCTTTGGTTTGGAAAACTTGCGCTGGTCCACAAAGCTAGCCCAGGGCCTGATGGATTTCCGGCGACGGTCCAGCCACTCCTTTGCCACATTCCCGGAAAAGCCTTTAGGGAAGAGTCTAAGAACAGGAAAAACAGAGGAAACAAAAGAGGGGGTGTTAATCCTGTCACACTCCTGCTCGTACAAAAAAATACCACAGGGTCCCTGATCGGTCTCTTAATTAGGACTATTTATTGCTGCTGTCATAAGTTTACAAAGCAAAGTATTCCCTTAAGTATTGTAGTTTATTATACGGTCAGGGAGAGTATTGTAGGGTCTGTGTGCCCCGTCTCTTGTCTTGCTCATACTTCATGTGAAAATGTATTTAGTTCTATGTTGTCTGATGTAGCTCTGGGTTTTATGGAGCGCCCGTGTTTTGAAAGAACACTGGTTCATTTTATCCCTTCCTGACCCAGCTATTGTTCATCACATTGACGTTAATGATATTTACGACATTTTTGATTATCGGATATCGGTTTGGTAACAACAAATCCACCGATATATGGCACTATCTTGCGAGCCATCTATTTTAAGAACCGCACGCATGACCAGCTTTACAGCGCTGCACTGTAAGTTGAGACAAGTAAACAATCGCACCTTCATTAAAAGTAACTTGCTTTAATTGATATACTTTATTGCCATATTAATGATGACCTGCTTAACTGGGAGAACTAAAGTAGCTTTATTTATCAGATACCCGTTTTATTTTACAAAAATTATTAATAATAGTCCATTTTTTTATATTATTAGATTCTTCTTTCTTTGAGTTTTGAATCCATTTATTTATATTAATGTAGAAATTTATGTTTGCTGTGAAAGAGTAAAATAAAAGTATTGATAGTTTTATTCATATAATGATTGTTTAGTTAAGTACTGTCGTTATCAACTGGTCCAAAACTGAGCGGAAGTGGTAGCTTGGTGGTAAAGGTGTTGAACCGTTGGAAGACCGGGGTTCAATTCCCAGCACCACCAAGTTACCACTATCGGGCTATTGAGCAAGACCCTTAACCCCTAATTGCTCAAGTGAATAGAGGAGATTAATGTAAGTCGCTCTGTGTAAGGGCATCTGCCAAACGCTGTAAATGTAAAACAATTAATAAATATTGGTTTTGCATATCGATTATAGGTTACAGAAACATGCAAATAATCGGTACAATTTATCTGAACAGTGTAAATAAAACTACTCACCTGCTGATCATTCGTGCTGCAGGAAGCTCTTCTGCCTCACTGCTGAAAGGATCAGCTGTCTTTGCATCCATATCTATACACCTATTTTACAGAAACACACACACACACTTGACTTGTAATGGCAGGTATGAGTCATTTCTTCCTTACACTCCACACCTCTGAACAGCTTTGGAATTTTTTTTATTTTCTTTTTGGCAGAGTTTTAGAATAACAGGCCTGATGATTATATAAAGAGTGTATAAGTGTGTTTATAGGGGAAATGTGTGAGATCAAGTGTGTGATACAGTCCAAAATGGGCGGATGAATAGAGAAAAATGTAAATTATATAGGTATTTCCAACAACTTTAATTGTTTTACTTATTTATTTATTTTATTAAAAAAGAAAGTGAATAATTAATGTTCTAAGAGAAAAGCTTTACTGATTATCTAGTAAAAGCTCCGGAACTACATAATGATGTTTATCAACAAAGAGCTGCTGCATAAATTCAAAGTTAAATCACAACCCGCGAAAAAAATCGAATAATAATAACAAAACAATAAATAATAATAGGATTATTTATAATATTTGGGTGAAATAAACAGCGTCTTACTGTATAAATCTGCAATGTTTTAGTTGTGCCGACGAAAGGCGGAGGTGCTGATGTGGAAGAGCTTAAGTTTCTTCTCTTCCGGTCGGGTGAGGTTTCCGTGTTTTGCCCGCTATTGCCCTCTAGTGGTATTACAAAAAAGCCCAACATACACAGTTATTATTTTCATTTTACAGAAATGTCTTGCACTTTTTATCTGGTAATAAATAATAAACCACATAAATACAATTATTACATGAATTATTTTTGGTTTTAATTACCATAAAAGATTGGAAATCACAGAGCATGAATTGGTTTTCCTTACTAACATGGCGGCTGTTGTTGGATATCACGATTGGTACGTAACGCACACATGATTGGTTGGTGGCGTGGTTATTTCTCAAATTTGATTGGTCAGCTTGTGTTGTTCTTCAACAAAGTCCCCGCCTATTGTTGTAAAAGGGATGTTTCGAGAATTCTGACCGTGGCCGTACAAATAGTTTGTCAAATGTAAGTGGTGAGTTATGATTAAATGTTTCTTAATATAAGTGGTTTGCGTACGTCACCGTTTTAAAAAACACGTAAAAGTATTTATTTTGTCGGTTTTAAAAGCTTAACGAGTTTGTGAGACGGATAGAGCAGCCTAACGGCACTGAAATATCAGCTGTTTGTGAGCTAGTCGGATAAACTAGCATAGCAACTGACGGTTTTTTTTGCAAAAATAAATAGCTTAGCATATCGAATGACATGTATTTCTAGTTGTCTTAACAAAGTGTGGACATTTCATTGTAACAAAAACTCGGTTTTTTTTCGTCACAGCGCGGTTCTGTGTGGTTTTTTACGGATTAGAGACAGGACAATACGGTTAACTGGTTAAAGGCAGAAAAAAGGACAGTTTAGCTATCGAGTGAAAGGATAATTATTTTAACCGCACAAAAGCGCCTAATAAACAGGTAATGCATCCTGTCAGTATAACAGTTTAAAATTAAAAATATAATTTTTGTAGTTACCTATATTATATAGGCTTATATAGGTTATATAAATTAAAATACTTTATGTACCGCGGTCACGTGATGCGATGACGTCATTCGCATTTCGCGTTGTCAGTGCGCTAGGGCGTATTTATTTATTTATTAAGACATTTTTTTGTACAAATGCAGTTCTATGCACACAATATTCATAATTAAAAATAAATAAATAATACAATAAAATTATATAAATAATAAAATGTCCAATAAAAATATACCTTGCTTGTAAGTTAGACTACTGATGATTTTATCCAAAATACACTATGACCCGCACCTGCATTTGTGACCCTGTGCTTTTTGCAGAGTCGTTTGGTGTACGAGTTTTGCAGCAGGTAACCATGGCAGCGTGCTCGAGATACTCTCTGTACTGGGAGGAGACTGACTGCTTGAGCTACTATGAGATGCTGTCTCTTCATGAAATCTTTGAAATTGTGGGGTCTCAGCTGACACAGACGGACTGTGAAGTCCTGTCATTCCTTCTGGATGAAGACTACCCTGCCAGACATCCTCTAGATCCAGAATACTGGACTGCGGATGTTTCGCCAGACTCCGATTCACCTGTAAATTCTCCCTGCCCACATCTTTTGGAGGCTTGGCGCAGGATACGCCCTAGGGAAGAGCCAAGTCCTTTTGTGTCAGGCTGTAGGCCGAAGAGCGGCGTTACGCTGCTGCTGGAGCTGGAGAGACGTGGCTTCTTGAATGAAGCAAATCTGGAACCCCTTTTACAGCTTCTTCGTATACTTACACGACATGACCTCTTACCATTTGTCTCCAGCAAGAAAAGAAGAACAGGTATTTTAAAGCAGCTGTGTTAATTATGTCTATTAAAAAAAGAATCCCTCTGAAACAGGTGCATATTTATACATTTATGACTAATATGTAATCTTTATTGGTATGCGAGATTTAGAATGATTAAATATTTAATTACTGGTTTATTGTTTTGGTCTCCCACATTACTCATAATGCACTGTGGCTCTATTAAAACACCTAATGCAGCAGCGCTTAATTCCACTTACTCCGTCAGGCTGTGCTTAAATACAGAGAGCTCCGACGCTTTAATTTTTATACTATAACCGGTATTAGTGTATTAACACATTTAGGTATCCTGTAATATCAGGGAAGAAAGGAATAAAGTGTAAACTGTTGCATTCTTTTTGCCAGTGTCACCAGAGAGAGCGCCTGTAAGCAATGTGGAAAGCAGAGAACACATAGGAATAAGTTCACTCTCCGACCTGCAAAAAACACAAGCGTCTCAGTGGAAGGCAGGTGAGTTGCGATAATTTTTATTTTGATATCACAAGTTTACAATCTTGCCACTTCAGGAAGGTGAAATTCTCTAAGGGTCTGCTTGTCTTCTGGTTGTCTGGACTTGTGTTGTGTTCATCCCTGTGAGGTATATGTGAAATGGTTATAAGATGTGTGTATGTCCTGATTAGGTGTTGGCTCAGCTGTCACAACATCAGCACTAGCTCGGAGGAGGGGAAGAAGGGGTAAAGGGCGAGGCCGAGCAAAAAAGGCTAGGGAGACGTCAGAAATTGTACCTCAGCCTGCACAGAATAAAGTAACCTGCGGTAAGATCACTTCTCCTTTGTCGCTCTGACTTTTCCGCTTTCTCATACCTTCAGACCTGTCTGGTTGAGCTGTTACTTATCTTTTTAGTTCTCCACAGTTAAAATTCTAACAGTCTTTCATTGTCCATTTTTGTCTGTATGTGTAAAAATAAAAAGAATTATACTGTTAACTGCCAATATTCCCCCTTCAGATGTCCTTGTGAGCTGAAATCTTGTGTATATATATATATATATATGCTGCATATTATTATTATTAGTCTAGTGCCCCCCCTTCACAGTGTTCCTATAATCACTTGCCACCCTAAAATGATTGCTGCACTAACACAATCAAACACAAGCTCCTTTAAGTAAACAAATTCCGTGTTGGCGTGTTTGAAGTGTCTGACTGTTTATTACTGTGTAAGTGGTTTGTAAATTTTATTACTTAGAATGTGGTAACTATTTATCACAAGAGTTAAAACTCTGGGTCTGGGCATATATTACTGTAAAAATGTAAATGAATATTATGGGCAGTGCAGTGACACTAGAAAATAAATTAAGCGAGAGATGTACATTATGGCTGCATTTCCTAGGTGCTAAAACTGGCCTTAACTATCGGTTGTTAGTGATTTATGAAGTCTTTTACTAGAATCTGTTCCCAAATCTTCAACATTTGTCTTTTGTTAGTTGGATTTGATAGACAGCTTTATAGTTCTAATCAACAGCATAAGGTTTAAGATTTGATTTTACTCAATTTATATACTGTAGAGCTGCACTGTATTTTAAGTATATTCAGTCACATTCAGTGACGCCCATCTAGACAGTTAAAGCAGACAGTCTATTAATAGACAAACTCCTTCCTCTGTCACAGCTAATAGCATATGGCTGGAAACGACCCCCTGCATTCTTTAAGCTCTGTCCTAGGTTCAAGCTTGTCACAAGCCGTTCCCAGCTGTTCTTGGATAAAAAGCAAAATGTAAACAGGTATGCGTAGCTTAAAAAGAAACATGTGAATGATTATACTCAGCTGGTTATATAAGTATAAAAAATAAAGACGGCTGCCTTTTTTATTATCATGATAGAAAATTAAATAATGAAACATGAATAAATCTGTTATTAAGAAACTCTGAAATCATGTTAATACAGATAAAAATTTATAACAGCACTGGTGGTGTTTGTCTGTTGCACTTCACTGTATTTGTTTATTAATCAGAGCATACTTTTCTTATAAAGTCCAGACAGATAACTAATAGGATTTATCTGAATTTAAATTACTTGAATATGATGTGGTTTGTCCGACATGCCTGCTAAAGACTTGAGATCCTTATTTAAAAACACACCACACCAATTTGCCCTATAGGTTATCAGTGTTGTTTGTAAAAATATACGTAAATGTTTGTCAGAATGGATGGTAATTTATATTTTCTGTTCAAACAGCCCAAAAGGGTCATTAAATGGGTAAAGGAGTGGGCAAGAAAAAGTGCCTCTCAGTCATTACAGATTGCTGCTATGTTTAATGCTGCTCTGCTGTTTCAGGTAAACAAACTTCTGCATTAGTCACTGGGAAATAAAGGAAAACATTGGCCATGACATAATAACAGTTTACTAAGTAAAAAAAAAATACTTTTAATAATCGAGTTGTAATAAAATGTGGAAGTGTAGTGTACATGTACTTTAAATATTGGGAATGTGTAGGGTGTCTGTTCTCGAATAAGATATTTAGATTTTTTTTATGTTACAATTCTAGTCAGAAGCTGGTGAACAATGTGAAACTGGTCTGTCCCTCAAGCTGAATTTGGAAAAAAAATTGGAAACCATGTTATAAGCCATTGCTGTTTTAAGCAACTAAAATATTGAGAAAATTTAACCAATGTGAATCTAAAATTAAATTTTTATGGAAGTCTTTTAAAAATGACCAAAGAACTTTAGTCTACTATTAAAAACAAATTTCTCAGTTATCGCCACAAATTTCTTAGTTATCGCCACGTGCCTTTATACCTAGGGCAGTTATAAGAATTCTAGATTATCAGATGATACTTGATGCCGCTTAAAAAAATAAGTCAATTAGTTGTCTTGATGTTTGTTGTAACTATTTTAACAAAGTATTATATGATTAAAGTTTAAACAGCCTTTAAGGTCAACAACAATTAAGGCAGAAAATTGACCAATTGGAAATTTTAAAAACTGGTGGATTCCACTACACTTTTAAAACACTAGCTACATACAGTATAGACTGATAAATATTCGTAGTTGTGGGGTTTTTTCTATGTTTTTATTTATTTGCAATCACAGGTTTATGGGTTTGGAAAAAAAATGTTCAAAGCTCAGGCGTCTCGGTTTAGGCCAAGCCTACAGAAGTATAAAAGGTAGTTAGCAAGGCAATGGTTTTGTTATTGTGGTGTGAACATATTTTTTCTGGACCTTTAAATAGTTACTACTAGATTCATACCTTGTTTGTTTTTTCCCCTCACTTCAAATTCCCAGACATCTTCATTCTGCATGATTACCTTATGTTTACTCATTTTCATTTAATGCTCCCTCTGTCTCTTTCTCTCTCTCGCTCACTCTAACTGTTTCAACGTTAACATAAGGCTGGGATGTTTTATGAAATGCACTTGCTGTGAATGAAAGCAAACGGTTCTCTCGAGTATTACTCTCCTCTTATCTATATCTGAACTTGGTAAAGATCACTCATCCACTGTCAAAGGAGATTCTAATATTGGCCTAATTTTTTATCAAGCGTCTAAATGTTGAAAATCCCGAAGCAAGCATGCACAGCATTTCATCTTCTGGTATAGAATTAATAGACTTTGCAAACAGTGATTACCACAAGCTTATTTTTAGTGAATATGTTTAAAATCATTTAAAAAATGATGACGCTTTTCCTTCTTTTTTTTTTTTTTTTTTTCTTTTAATCTTTTATTATTAAAATGTCTAAAAAAAAAAAAAAAAAAAAAAAAAAAAACAAAAAAACCCCTCACCATTATCGTCCTGCTTTGCCATGAATGCCGTGTGACCTTTGACCTTTTTCTCCTAAACATGCTGAAAGTGCTGTTTGCTCTATTGACCCCACATTTGATTCCAGCAGGTTGACTCAGGAATGGGTAGGAAAAGCAGGAGAATGGATAGAGAAAGCGAAACCGCACACCACACTTAAGGGCATGCGCTGTCCTCTCTGTGCGATCAAACACACACAAGCCACGTGTGTGCATTCTCACTCGTGCTCTCCTTCATGAGGCCTGGTCCATGTCCAAGGTAAAAGTTTTTACCCTCCTCACTCGGTTAAGAGGAGGGATAAAAGTGCTAATTGTTACTATTATAAGCAAGCCAATTGCTCAAGCTATTTCCCAAAGATCTGTTTTTATTTGTGTACTTTTTTTTTTTTGTAGACTTTGAGGGGAAAAGAGTTAGTACAGAATTCTGAAAAAAGTTGTTGGCCACAGAACTGACTCAAGAAATAATTCTTTTTTTTCCCCATTTTCATCCCCGCTAAAAAGGAAAGAAAGCTTTATATAATGGCAAAAATTATATCAAACAATATCTTTTTCGCAGACTCTTCACAGCTAATAGGGTTCTCCTGAATCTGTCATTTGATCCAATCAAAACTGAGGATGTCAATAACAATATCAAGCCTGAATTTGCTTTGAGTGGTAGCCTGACCTAGAAAAATGTCCAGTTTTTTTTATTTTGTGAGCAGTTCTGAGGAAAATGACCCAACAGAGCTCTTACTGAAAATCGAATTTAGAAAAAAATGTAGAGGTAAATATCATTTGAGGCGACTGCAAATATAGTTTATTTCTACCTATATACAGTTGAAGCTTATAAAATTGCCTGCTTTGACCGCAACAATGGAACAGCCTATGGAAAAAAGTTTATCCAAAACTCTGCTCTGTTTCTCTCTCTCTCTCTCTCTCTCTCTCTCTCTCTCTCTCCTTTGTGTCCACAGTTGAATAACAGACTGACTCAAGTGTCAGGGACAAAACAAGTTGGCCATCCTCACACACTAAGAGAGGGAGAGAGCGAACTTAACGAATGAGATAGCAGCCTCCTGCTCTCGTTCTCTCTCCCTCAGTCTTGGTTTGTTGTTCATCACAAAAGAGGGATGGATATAATGTGGAAGCTCTTCGCATGGAGCAGCTGCTTCATAAAATTGTGCTTAAAGGTTCTGTTACTGCTGGAAAAATAAAATGTCCTGTTTTTATAAATACTGTACATAAATACTTGAAGAATTAAGCGCTATGGATTATTGTAATTTTGCTCAAGTTACCTCCTGTCTGATGTTCTGTAAATAGTACACACAAAGTCCACTCCATCGGGAATGGGTTTGTTATTTTGTACTGAACAGTGATGGAAACAGAATCTTAATGGAGCTGTTATTAAACAATACATAAAGCACGACGGCGTGAGAGGTCCTTAACTGTGAAACAGAATGGAAAGTGCTATGGAAGCACATGCTGTCATTGGTTCTCTTTTGAAAGATGTGTTCAATAATAAATTATGTTTTCAGTTTGTTGTGTGCGAACCACCATTAGATTTAATAAATGTGAGGAAATATTTTGAGTAAAAAAAAGGATTCAGAAGGAACAATTTTCAAGACTGATGTTTCTTTAGTTGCCTGTTTTTTTTTTTTCTATACACAAATTCTAAAAGCATATAAAGATTTTTAAAAATGTTTAGGAATTTAGATTTTCCTTTTGACCTTATATTAAGTATAGTTAAAAATGTAGCTGATTAATATACGTTATACCATTTTCTTAATGTCTACTAGAAATGCTTTAATGGAGACACTAATGATTAAACAGTGACGTTCAGAGAGGGTTGGGTGGGTTCTTTTATTCATTTTTTTTATAAATCATGAACTTACTGTGTTGGAATTCTATTGTGGCAAATGATATTGGACAATAGGGCTGTGTGAAGATTAATACAGCTTTTTTTATTTTTTTCGATAAAGTATTGATATTTTAACCTCTAGTATACATGCATATTTCATTTTTTTTAAAGTGATTTATGTTTATATTCCATTAAAACCTTCAGTCGCTGACACATAATAGCCATATTGGCTAAGAAAAATCATGGCAAGAAAAATAAGGGTGCCTCCAGTTTTGTATTTGTTGTATTTTCATTTTTTGTATTTCAATATGTATCGTGATATATTGTATTGTGACCCATATATAATATCAAGAGGCCTTTGCCAATACACCGCCCTTTTGGGCAAGTATTTGAATCCCACATTTTAATTCCAAATTCGAGTTGCTCAGTTAAAGATCTTTTTTTTTTAAATATCATTCCTCCCAAATTATAAAGAAAATCTCCTGACTTCTTACGGAAGACACTCCGGCTTTTAAGCCACCAAACATAATGGGACAAAAGAAAGTGTGAAAACAAGTTAAGGGTGGATAGGGTTGGATTTGTGTTGCAGCAATGTTCTGAAGATCGATGGGTCCACTCCTCCTTCTGACATGAAATGACATGAAAGGAAATGACATCACAACGAAGCGCTGGTTCAGTATGTATCTTTCAAACGTATCTTGCCATCTCTGTGCCCTGTGCTGTTGCATGACATCAATCAGTTCCTCCTCCTGTTTTTTAAATGACCACAAGGTAGCACTATCTTCTACTAGTCTGTGTTACTTCTGACTACTTGGCCTCTGAAACCGTTTTGTTCAAAGCAGTTCTGCTCAATGACGGTCCACCTTAAATTAAGTGAAATCTGTGGGACTGGCAAGCTGCGTTTTAGTTCATTGACCACACTGAATTTCCTGAAATTGATACCCTCTTCTGGTGGACTTTTCAATATTCTATAAAAATTGCACCCATTTTGGAGTCACAAAAGTAGAACAGTCGAAACGTCAACATAATGCAGAAGACCTGTGCAAACCGATGCTGCAAATCATTTGATATTGTGGGTTTAGTGTGACAGTGAACATTACCTGAAAAGTTCTGCTTGCTCGGTTAAACATGCCTGTCCATCTCTAAAGTGAATGGTCTTCTGCAAGACCCGTGCTCACTCCGAATTCACTCAACCCTTTCTCGACTGTCTGCTCCCAGAGCTGAGCCTCATCCTGAGCCTTATCTGGTCCAGATGAATCATTTCAGTTCAGGTTTCTGTCATTACCTGGCTATCAGGCTGTTGAGCTTCCTGCTGCTTACAGCCACAATGCTCCTGAGCAGAAAAGTTTCACTTTAAGGCCATTAAGTACACAGCAAAGAAATACTGTCCTTTTACTCGCTGTTAAACTTAGTGAGAAAGATAATCTATGGCATCTTAAACGACAAGTGATTGTGTGTTAAACCTGACTTACATTTTTTTGTTCTTATTTCTTTACTTTTTTTTGTCTCTTCTACTCGTCCTTCAACTCTGCTTTCACTACACTTTTCCCCCCTTTTCCTTTCATTCCCGTTCTTTAATACCCTTTACCCATCTTACTTGCCTTGATGCTCTTCCCTTTTGTCACTCGCTTGTCTGTCTTCAACTTGCCACTTTTCCTACCCTTCCTTCCCTGTTCACCATCCATCCCTACTTTCCTTTTTCTTGTCCTCCATTCTCCTCCTTTCATTCTTTCCTCATGGCAGACATCCGGCTGCGCGTTCGAGCGGAGTACTCCGAGCATGAATCAGCCCTACGTGCCAGAGTCGCCTCGGACAAACAACAGCCTCTAGAGCGGCAGTTTGAGCTGTTCAGCCGTGCCAACCTCCTGCTGCGCGCTCGTGACCTCGGCTCCATCGTGTGCGACATTAAGTTCTCTGAGCTGCAGAACCTGGACGCGTTCTGGGCTGACTACCTGAGCGGCGCGCTGCTGGAGGCACTCAAGGGCGTCTTCATCACAGACTCTCTGAAGAGAGCTGCTGGCCAAGAAGGCGTGCGGCTGCTTGTCAGCGTCGACCAGGACGACTATGAAGAGGGCAGAAAGCTGCTGCTCAACAATCAGACACACAGCACAGCATGTGGCCCGGTACACAGGTAAGAAAGTGTCCTTGCTGTCTGATTAGTAATAAGGATGCTGGTTGGGTTGTTTACCAAAAGCTTTTAAAAGCTGCATATTCAATAAGTGGCTAATTAATGTAATTTTTCATGGAAGCGTCTGGCCATTAATTCTATCAGGATATAATTTAAGGAACTCATCAGTAGTGTTGCCTGCATACTTTATATGTGTGTAAGGCAGGGAGATTATCTTGGTGTTTAGATCAAGGAGAGGTGCAAGTCTATGCCAACATTTTGTGTGTCTACATGTTAAATCCTGCATGGGATATTCACTGATCTACACTATATTGCCAAAAAGTTTGTGGGCACTTGACTATCACAAACATATTATGGTCGGTGCCACCCCGTCTAACAGACAATACGGGTGGTCTCAGAAAACTCGGCTCTCCATGAGGAGCCCCCAGACAACTTATTTATTGTGTATATTTTGCACTATCAGATGCCACCATGCATAGACCCCTTTAAACACGACTCAATTCACAACTATAATTTATGCATGACAAATAGCTGAAAAAACGATAATAAAGCCAAAAACAAAAGTATAAATAAAAGCAAAAATGATAAGATGCATAAACAGCAGCAACACACTCTAATTTGCGAAACAGTGTGTGATATATTGAGAGAACTGGAGTGAGGTATGATTTTATAGTATTCCTATACAGATTCCGCATAGTAAGAGACGTAATAACAGTTGGGGGGACAGTAAACATAAAATTTATCAAGAACAATTTTTGAAGGGGACACAAGTAATACAGCTAAAATTGTACTTGTAAGCACATGTATTCACAGAGGAAAATCTTACTACTAGTGCAGCAGGGAGACCAGCTGTTGTCCTCCTCTCAGAATTTTTTCTAGTTCAATAAAAAAGCTGATTAAATTGACCGAAATATTCTTCTTTAAAATCGTTTATTTATTGCAGTGTATTTAAAGTAGTTTACAATAAAATAACAATAAAATCAGACCTTAGATGTAAACATAATGACACTTATTGTAAAAATGTTTCCTTATATAAAAGAAAATCCACTGATCTCCCACTTAATATCATATTGAGCAAAAACAAACCCGATGAATGTTATTCTAATGATACTGTATTAGTTCAATATCCATTAAAGGCACTGATATTTGCCCAAACTGGACGTGGAACAATGTGAGTCCCGGACAGTAAATACATTTTTTCCTGTAGAATTTCTTGCAAGGGCCACTTTATTTCATCCAGTGAAGAGAACTTCAAACTGTTGTGGTCGTGCCAGGACATGTTCAGTCATGTCTATCCGTCAAGCAGCTTAATGTTATTACTGCAAACATAGCTGACTCATCGAAAAATACATTATAATCTGCATTGAACAGAAAATCACTTCATCCTGTGTTTGAGTGAATAAAACAGCATTGAGTTTCACAACTTTGTTCTCTCTCACTGTGTGTGTGTGTGTGTGTAGTGATTTAACAGAGGGAAGCAGCCAGGATTTTTAACCAGTCTATGATTTGGACCAAAGCACTGTGAGGCAAGAGAGAGGGAAACTCTTGCCCTGTTTGTGTTGTTTTTCTTGCGCAGCAAACATAAAACACATTTTTATTTACAATACACAGCGTCAGTGTGGTTTATAATTATATTATTATTATTATTAGGAGGAAACAACCCTCAGACGGAGGGTCCTGGTTTCCCCTCCCACTCCCTACCTATGCACACAGACACACATCTCTCCAATTGAAGAAATGTCTGAAAATATCTCATTTGAGTGATACCCTTACTATTTATTCATGTTTGATTGCTTATAAGATATTTTGCCAGACAGAGAAGGGGCAGTCAAAAATAAAAATTCCAATATTCTAATATTTTACGGTGATAAACTGTTTTAATCTGAATGAATATTTTTAGGCATGTATGTTGAATATGTTTTAATAAATGCACCATTATACACATAACTATTAAAATTGTCTTGTTCTTTTCTCATCACTGTTTTTACACAAGTAAACCCATCAGTTTCCTTTCCAAACTGATGCTACAAACTAGAGTAGCAGACAGTTGTCTAGAATGTCATTGTATGTTGTAGCATTTCCATTATTCTTTTACTGAAACTAAGAGACACAAGCACTGCTCCGGCATTACAATACCCCTGTGCACAAAACCCAGTTAGGACATGGATCTCACTAATACTATTAAGACTGAACGAACATAAATCTCACATTAAGGTTAGGAGTGGATGTTAATAAAGCAGAAAAATGGGGAGTACATCTGGAATAAGATGTGTTTGTGTGGTCAGGTGTCCACATTCTTGTGGCAATTTACTTTATTTTAAAAGCCTGTAATGACTATTTGTGCCACTAGGGGGTGGTAGACGCCATCAGCGCTTCTTATTTTATAAGAATAAGGATAAGTTTGGCGACTAATTATAGAGAAAATATTTAGGTGCCATTAAATTGCCCTTGAAAGGCTCTTTTTTTTACATCACTGAATATAATGTTAATTATTTTTTTAGTTTTCTTTTCTTTTTTTTTTGTCAGCCACACAGTACATCCTGGTCCCAGCTGTTCTTTTTCCGTCCTGCCTTTTCCATTCGTTTCTGTTCTCTTTGTTAAAAGTGAGCTTAGCTGTACCTATATTAAAAGGTTTCTCTAGTATGCACTCATTTTCTTTCTTTTAATGGTGTACACTATTTATTTTCAGGTCCTGAGAAAAATCTACACTGGTAAAAAGAAGAAAGAAGAAAAAGTCCTTTTGAGATTAATTTAGTCCTGACCGTGCCGTATGGCGTGTGTATGGAATGATAGTGAATAGAGATTTGAATTGAAGTATGGCTGAAACAAATGAACACACTATCAAACAGGAACAGAGTTCGGTGTGGATGTGATTGTAAGCAACGGCACACACATGCTCAGGCCACACACAAGCTAAAGCTACGTGTTATAATGTCTTTGGTTACACCACCGAGTAAAATAATGGCGACTCAGTTGAATCTGGTTTTGTAATTTATGTTAAAGTTATCCGAATAATAGACAATAGTTTGCTATGATTTTGCTCTGATTCTGTTAAATAGGCACCTACGTAATTGGAAAAAAATGCTTAATGATAGATTAACCAGAATTATTGTTCTGAAATTTCCAGAATTGGTCTCCTAAACTGAAGACTGTTTGCTTACACGTCGGCGGATGTGTGGGCGTGTGTGTGTGTGTGTGGTCACGATTGCAGGACTCTAAAGATATAGTATGTAACAGTTCTGTTGGCTCACCTGGTAATTTTCAGTATTTATGGACGAGATGTTCCATAACATCTGCGTAATAAACACCAGCACTCCAGGCGAAGGTGCAAAATATCCAAACAGATGTTGGGTGAAAAGTGACGAGACGTTTTTTGGTGTAAAGGAGTCTGAAAAAAAAAATAGTGGATTCAGACAAGCTGCAATCTTTTTGATTTAAGTCACAACCACACTGGGCCTCTATAGTTTTTTTTACATTATGAATAAGTTAATACATATGTTATCTTTTGTATCAGTTGAAGAAAATTAAAACAGAACAAAGTAGTCCTCGCTAGTGCTTGTGTCTTTACTGTTGTCTGTCCGGTGTGTCAGATTCTGTTTTTGTAAACTATTTTTTTTCCTCCTGTTTTTGTTAACATTTTAATTTAATGACCGCATGTATAGATGGTTATATTTCTATTTCACATTTAATTCTGAATAAAATATAACCCAAAAATGACTTTCATGTGTATTTGTTTTCCTGTATTCTATCACAAGTAAATTCGCACAAGACCAAAATGTTATCTGTGGAGTTTTGTAAGGTTCAGGACAGCAGGTGCCCTTAATGGACCTGTGAGTCCTCCACACCAGGCCTGTGTAAAAATATCAATACAGCTAACTATCGTGATACTTTTTTCACAATAGTGTAGTGATATTTTAACCTGTAGAATCAGTTCACATTTAAATTATGTTTAACTGATTTATGTTTGCATTAATAATTAATTTAACCTTCTGTGCATGTCACGACTTCCTCCTCCGCTCCGCTCTGACACATACGGTTATTTTCTCAGTTTCCCTTCGTTCAGTTTAGCATTAACTGAGCCTTTTGTAAATTTTATTAAGTAACATTTTAAATCTAATAGCTAATACCAAAGCTCTCTATGCTGCATGCTTATATGGCACTAATTTTATCAAGTGGAAAAATTGTAGCCAAGTAATAAAAGTGTTGCATTGCTGATTAAAAGAACATAGGTTTAGTTCCGAGCACCACCAATCTGCCAGTCTACCCCTGGGCAAGGCACTAAACCTTCAACAACTTAAGTGGATAAAAACAAATGAGATAAATGTGAGATAAATATTAAAAGAAAGGAAATTCTGATTTAAACCTGTTTGTACAACAATTTTGGTTTTTGATTAGTATATAACGAATTAATACTGTTAATGTTACTCTTACTGTTAATTTGTCTGCTACATACATGAGTATGGATATAACTAAAATAGGTTTAACAATTAACCCATTGTAAAAGGTTTATAAACAGTTAATTCAGGCTGATGTACCATATTTGTATAGATATATATCTATGAGCAGGTACTGTACTGTATACTTTGCCTGTACCCACATACTGACTGTATCCCATGTGTTGCTCTGCTGCACATTTTTTTTTTAGCTCTTTACTCTGTTTATTAATACTAAGAGGCCACCACATCACAGGACCACTGCTAAGCAGCTATTATTTGGGTGTTGGGGTAAATTCTCAGGCCTGAAGTGACACTAGCAAGGCATGTAAGGGTTTGTTGGCCTGGTATGGGTGTATCTGGTAAAAGAGCTTAGCAGGGATCTGAGAATGTTCCACACACTCAGTAGCCACTTTTATTAAACACCGATGTACAGTTTACAAAGTTTATCGTATTATTTCCAGAATGTTGTTTATTTGATTTCTGAAGACAGGACTACAACACAGATATGCTAGCAAGATATTTGTAAGACATCTATACCATAAAATAACCATAAGCCAATTCTGGACTGTATATTGGCACAATCGTTCCTGTCAGTGGAAAAGTTGTAGACATATAAAGTGTTTAGGGGTAAATTAAAAAGTGCTATTTGAATGCACGCTGAGGTAGAATGCTGGATTATTTGTACACTTCAGTTGATGGGGGTTCACTTGTTGGGTCACTGTGACTGAAAACTTGCCTGAAAATAAGCGTTGAGATTAATTAACGTGGAAGTACAATGAAAAAGTTGAAAAAACTTATTTAAATAGTGTTTAAATGTTCTGTATCCTGTATATGTTATGTTCCTAATCAAATCAATTTAGTGCTGTCTTACTCCTTTTTTTTCTTTAATTTATAGAAAAAATCTAGACCCTATTAATGGAACAGCTTTTAAGTAGTTTTCTAGGTATAAATGAAATTGGCTTTCTGTAATAAATTAGGGGGAATGTAAAACTTTATTTTAAAGGCGAGAATGCATTCTAAAACAAAAGAATGTAGAGTTTATTTTTCCGGTTAGTTCACAGTCCACATCCTAAACCATTCATCCAGTGGAGTTTGTCCCAGCTTTCATTGGGCAAAAAGTAGGGTTACACTCTGGGCAGGAGACACACACACACACACACACACACACACACAAACAATGTATATAGATTCACTAATTAACCTAACATACATGCAGGAGGAAACTGGAGTGAACATAAAAACTCCACACAGAAAGGCCCTTAAAAACGGGATACAAACCTTGGACCTCCTTGGTGTGAGGCAACAGTGCTAACCACCAGGCCACTCTGCTGCCCCACATTCTTAACCAATGGATTAAAACCAGCCATGCTGATTTATTCAGTATGTTACATAGTGCTGATTATCCACTTTTTAACTATCTATACATGTATGTGGAAATAAGTCATTTTCGTGCTTTCAGTGGTTTCTTTTAGAACCAAATAAAAAGGATTCCTGCCTGTGTTTAAACTAGATGTTTAGGTGGAGAACGGGTGTGTTTGCGCTGTCCGTGGTGCTGAAGCTGGACGTCAGTGCTGCCTTCGACCACCGGCCTGGACGCCCATCTCACTCTTCAATCTTACTTCAGTCCGGGTGAGTCACTGTTTAACGTTTTACATACTTGAGTAATTTACAGTAAACAATTTATTTCTGACGCAACATACACTGTACACACACACACACACCGTATGTACAGACTGTTGGTAAAGGCACCTAATAGACAATTCTAAGTGCAAAAAAGATCCACAGTGCAATTCTAAAAGCAAGACATGACACCCCTAAAAATGAACTAGTGCTTTTGACAAGAATGCACTCTCAGATACAGTATGAGTATCACTCTTTGGCACTGGGGACAGTAATTAAGTGCATTCAAGTTAATTCAATTCGTTTTGCTTAGTGATATAGTTTATACGCACCCGTATTGTTCATATAAGATGAAAGATTATTACACATCGCACCTACAGTTGCATGAACAAACACGTTGCACATTCGCAATTGATTCATTAACAACACAATTCTGCAAAACTCTCTTTTTTTTTATTTTAAAAAATGCATGAGTGGAAATCCGCACTTGTGCTGTGGTTTGGGCTTCATCACATGTCGCAAACTCAATCGATAGTCACCGTGTCAAGGTGCATTTTAAAGTGATGTGTCTTGTTAACATCTTTTTTCCCTCATCACTCCGAAACCATACCGTCAGCACAATTTCAAGGCTTTTTTTCTTAGTTATTTTGCCCGGGGTTGTTGCTGAATCCGTTCTGGGTATGCAGCATTATTAATTGCTTGGGTGGGATTCCCACCAGGCCGTGTTGTACTACATCTGACCTTGTAAATGTTGTCTTCTGTCTTTCCTGCTTTTTTTTTTTTTACACTCTCCCGCATGCGCTTACTCTCCTATATCGCCCGGTCAAGAGCGATGAACACGTCGCCATGGAAACCGCCAACAGTCACGGACTGATGTGTGTGTGTCTGTGTGTGTAAGAGAGAGAGAGAAAGAGAGGTGGGGTGATGGTGTTGAGAGTGATGAGAGGTACAAGTCTGACCCGCTCCCCATTGCCTCTGACCCCCGTCACCTTTCACCTCGGATTCAAATACTGCCTTCTCAACCCAATTCCCCCCTTCTGTCCCCGCACCGGCCCCCGACACGCACCTCTCTGCCCCCTCCGCCCCCATCTCTCCATATCTGCCCTGTTCCTTTTCCATCCGTCTCCAGCTCGTACACAGCCAGACTGCACATATATGGCGGACACTGCTGCCGGGGCGTCGATGGAAAAGCTGGTAATGTCTTTAAGGAAATGCTAACAAACAGCTTTCATCTTTATATACACAACTTTCCTTTGCTCTGTTCGTTCTCCATTTTGTTTCGTTCTGCTGTTGCTTGTTGTCTAAATTAAGAGAAGTTATTATTATAATGTCCTGCGAGAC
>VCAZ01000092.1:1447927-1550427 GCA_005784505.1 Bagarius yarrelli | reverse complement strand
ATGATGGAAGGGTATAAAGTGTTAATATTTAGATATTAATTTCACCGATTATTAGTGTCAAAGTCTCACCTTTACACTTGGCAGAAAACGCGCTAAGATTGGAAGATTGGAAGCGGTGCGGCTGGGAAGGTTATTTAAATATAAAATAATATTAAATAATCAAATTTTAACCCCCAACAAAAACAAATGTTAGCCGCAGTTTTATAAAAAATACATTTTACTTCGTTTTTTTCTCCTTTACATTTTATTATTTTAAGATTTTAAGTCAATCAATCGCATGCGAGAAGTATATTATACATGTATTTTAAAAATCACATCTGAATATTATATATACAAAATGTGAAAAAATATGCATATATGCAAAATACACGTTAATCTGTGTTTATTATTGGGTGATCGTATAATAAAAAAACCTAAAGTTTTGTTTTTCGGTTGAATAGAATTAAATCCTAAATTCGGCACGCCGTATAATGAATATCGAATATTGTTGCATGCAAAATTAATATGAACATTAAACAAACTGTTGCATACGAAACATGCGGGTCTATAATTTCATTATGTTGCAGATTTCTAAAGCATAAACCGCAGGGATTTATTTATTTATTCAGGTGAAACACTAGACTTAATAGTTCAGAAATGTAAATTAGCATATTTACAGGAAGAGAAAAATCATCCAGAATCATGTGCTTGCCTTATATTATAGAAGAAGTTACTCGATCATTAAAATAATTTCACGCATTAAATTTATTATGCAAAGCATGATTAGCATAAATTAACCCTATTTGTATATGACAGATGAAGTGTAAAGTAATGTGATTAGCATATATTAAGATGCCCTTTTGAACTACTGTTTAATATGCAAACCCAAATAATTATAGATTAAACTATACTGCAGGAATTTATTAGGTCGTCATAGTGTCTCTATTTTTACTCTCTTTTTATTCACGGCTGTTTCTATGGTTATATTTTTAAAGGGTTTGATTCGACCTTAAGCTGGAACCTCTGCGTTTTTGTGTTGTTGTTGTTGTTGTTTTGCTGTTAGTGTCCATCATTGTGTCTTTCATGTGTTTACCTACATCTCCTCATCATCTTATCGGATAAGTCATCGTTATTTACTTATTTATAACAGATTCTGTAATGACCGAAATTTGATGACGCAACATTTTCCTCTATTAAAAAAATAAACAGGGAATATGATTTGGTATTTTTTTTTTCAGTGCTGCAATCACTGTGTGTGTGTGTGTGTGTGTGTGTGTGTGTGTGTGTGTTCAGGTCACCGTATCGTACCGCAAATTACCGCAGTGCACTTAAGTCCAAGTAAAATACACTGTATCCGGATTTATTTGACAGTAATTTACTCAAAATCGATAATTTGGCATCAGGAAATTAGACTCCTGGGTTTATATTTAAGCAGAAAAGTTTCTGTATAAAATCCGCATGTCTTATTCTTCCTGCTTTATCTTATTATATAAAATAAGCATTTACTCATTTCCTTTCCTCGTTTATAATATCTAATGCATTTAATCGAGTCTTTAAATAAATCTAAATTTAAGGTGTGTGTATGTGTGTGTTCGGATGAAATCCTCCAGCTTCTTTTAGAAGCAAAAATGCAAACGGGGAAATGAATGCAGGTTATTTCTGCAGGACATCCATCAATCCCACTCATTGCAACACTAACACACTTCTGGCGAAAATATACAAACATACTGTTATTCGTGGTTGGTGCTGTATGAACCTGTTTCTGCTTTTAAACTTGGAAGAAAAGAGCATCGGGGTGCAAATGTGTGAAAATATGAGTGTGTGCAGCACACTGACACGGTGGATGCTCTTCTATTACTTTTATCTCAGGCGCTCTTTAGCCTCTTGTTCCACTACCATAAGTCCTACTTGTACTATTCTGGCATAGGGGTTTAGTGCATTAGTGTGTGGTTTAGGATGTAGTCGCAGTTCTAGGATTTAGCGAGTAATTTAAAACGGAGATTAAGACTTAGACTCTTTAGATTGATTAGGTTTTTTGTAAATATCTTTGGGGAAAAAAACCCTTTAGATTAGGTTTCCTTAATTCTTAGGTGTATACAAAAATGTCTTTGTTATGTAAAGTAAGGTGTAAATGTAAAGTAAAATAATTCGGGTTATTAAAAACAAATGCTAAAAAATATCTATGCTTTCATTATTATTATTAATATTATTATTTCTATTATTATTTCTATTTATTATTGTTATTATTATTATTATTATTATTATTATTATTGCTATTACTATTATTAATATTAATAAAGCCCTCATCTTCTTTAGGTTCTTTTAGATATTGGATTGAATGTCTTTTCTGTCCTGTGTCATATATTTTTAAGTATCCCGGATTCTTGTTGACCCTCGGCAGCATTATTGACAGGTTGCTTAGCGAATGTTCCCAAAATGGAATTCAATCATATTACAATTAAAGCAGTGATGAGTAACCTCCAGCAGGTTCTACCATAGGTTGATCGTTTCACACACGCCTGTCTGTTCTCACGCACAGCTGAATGCTTTTAAAGGCAGCACTGAAATGCCAGGACAAATTATTGACAATACTATTGTATTTCTATTTCCTCCCATATTGATTTCTGAGTCTGTCGGATAGAAACGTAGCTGTTTAAAGATCGATGTGTGTGTAAGGGTGAAAACGTCTCAGCGGCGATTGTCGGTTGTGTTTGCTGCGGTGTGGTGACGGATGGCTCGACATACGCACCATAAGGCCTGGGTTTGTCTGTTGTGTGCGTCTGTTTGCTCTGTGCGTATGTATCTTTAGGACCTGATCAAGCGTCAGGGTCAAAGTTCAAATTCAGCCAGAGGTCGAATTCAGAGAGCCAGACGACCTTGTTCGATTGCATGACCTTAGGGGTCAAAGAGTGATGGCGGAGAAGGCAGTGGGGTCAGGGTGAAAAGACAGAGACTACCGATGTGGTCATCAAATTTAAATCCGTCATGTTCATTCAATTGTGCATGGTGGATTTAGACACACATGCTCCTTTCTATTAATTTTTTTTTTATCTACCTGTTTCACATACACTCACATTTACTTACCAGATAAATACCCAGAGCAATGCCAGGCGTCTAGACAATCCAGGGTGGAAGTTCTCTGATCTTTTCTTGTGTCGTGTGAAAGCAAAGTGCTGCAGACCTGCACATCTACTGGCTACCAGAGAATCGGTGCTTTTGTCCACTTCCCCATCCTAATTAAAATCCGAGTGCACCGAGGCGATGGTTTAGGTACTGCAGTTCTGCACGTGACCTGTGTGAGGCAGTAGAGAGTCAGCTGTTTGATTATTCTAGCTGATAACCAGGTGAATAGGAAATAGAGGAGAAAGAGCATTTGAGAGAACTATGACTTTAGTGCTTTTGTATTTATAAAATTTATGCATGCTTTTTTTTTTAACTCTCATGCATTCCTGGAAAATTTAATAACATGACACTAAAATATTGTCTACAAAAATAACATCTACAATCAACATCAAGTGTCAACTATTTTGATTGCTCTACTTTTTACATTTACTTAATGTCACTTTCTTTTCTTCTGATTTTATTTATTTATTTTTTGCATCTCTTGCTGCTTTTTCTTATGATAAGATGACTGTCAGTATTCAGAGCATTTCACATGTTGAAATTATTTCTTTTGGTGCATCAATTAAGGTTAGTGTTAAATATCAATTTTTGGCCACAACAATGCAGCTAGCTCACAGATTTAAAGGAAACATGAGGAATCTTTCTGTTTTAGGTTTTCTATTGAGAATAAAACAATTTGCATCCTCAGGCTTGCTCATGCAGCCCGCTGGAACAGCTGCTAAGCAGTGCTTTTTTTGGGGGTTAGCCTTCAGGGTAAAAAAAAAAACAATTCAGTTTATGTCCCAATTGAAAAATGACTTTCCCCCCCTTTTTTCATGTACTAGCTCTGTAGGTGTATCAGTGTGTTGAATTTAAGAGAATCTGGGCAACGACTGCACTGTGGTCCAAGAAACTTCTCCTCTTCACTTTTTATCAGGACTTCCGTGGCAGGAACCATTAAATAGTTTAAAGGAAGTGTAATGGAAGTGCTTAGTGGCTGTTTTGCTTGTGAGATCCTAAATGTAGGATTTTTAAAGAAAGTTGGTCTTTTTTGGTTCTTTTTGGCATTTTATCAACAATTCTTGTCTAATTGTTTTACACAATATTGCGCACACTCACTGAGACACTTTACATACTTCTATACTATATAGAAGAGTATGCGAGGCGAGTAGTATGTCCGAATCTTTAGTATGCAAACTGAAGTATGTGAAAAGTTCCCGGATGATTTCCTCTTTCCCTCTGGAGTTTAAAGTACGCATATGATCCACACTTTACTATCCCATGAGGCCCTGAGAGAGGCCACGTCATATGCGGAAGTGGCGGAAAGCAGCGATACAACACATTTTAAGTAGCTTTTAGTGCTTAGAGAAGAAACAAACATTGTTCCTTGTAGTCAAATTGCACTCGTTCAAGTTAAACATTATCCAACTTGTCACGGTTAAAATCAAAATGGCGGATGTAGTGCGTCCGACTTTCATTTATACTACCCGTAACCATACTATATAGAATGTACCTTTTTACTGGTCAGGAAGTACATACTTACCAAAATGTGGTATATACTTAAGTAGTATCCGATTCTGGGCGAAACAACTCTGTTACATACGAACACATAGACATACACATACACATACACATACATGTAGATTCAGGTTTAGGGCCTCGTCATAATAATCCAAAAGAACAGTACTGACGAAACCTATGAATAAACATTAATGCGTGTCTAAAATTGGCTGACAAAACACTGCAGTAGGGCAGGAATTCTTCACTAGGATTTTATTATTTTGTCAAATAATAAAACACATCATAGACATAAGTATTCAATTAGAAATGTGATAGATTTATAGATGACCCGCTTTTACTGTATATAAATAATATTACATCATGAAGTGAGTTGTCGTTTAAAAATGTTTTTTTATTATATATAATTAGGAGGTGGAACATTCCAGCTATTTCTTGAGGTCAATGATAGTGTTGAGTTCACAGCAAAATCAAGAAAAACACTCATGGCATGTATTTTAAAAATCTACAGTAAATAAAAAATAGTACAACTGTTATTATATAAATGAAAGATATTTTGGTTTTGCTTGTAAATAATGTTTTTTTTTTACATTTATAGTTTTACCTTTAGAATTACTTTTCAGCTTGACTTCGTCTTCCTTGTTATTTATTTTTCTTCGACTAAATTTGGTCAAAATGACAAGCATGCATTAATCTATATTTTGAGCCTTACAATTGAAAAGAATTGCTCTAACGTTCGGCTGAAAATGTGCTGATAAAGCCTCTTGTGATTAAACTACATTTGATCTTAAATTTAGTCTTTGCTCCCAAGGCCAATTCATCAGAATCAAACGAGAAGTCGGTGAAGCAGAAAAAGAGGAAAAAACACAGCTCTGGTAACACTTTAGAAATTCCAAACATTACGTCTTACTGAAAAAAAATCAGGGTTATAAAAAAATGGAAATATGCAAACTATAGCATAAACATTGTTTTATTTTTTTAAAGAAAGCAGACTGTTGTTGGTATAAATTTCTTTATTAGGGTGATTTAGTGTGTGTCCGTTATAGGAGGCAAATATAATAATATAAACACATTCTTTAATAAATTCATACTGCATCGTTAACATAGTGGGCATCACGTTGCTTTCGGATTACGGTTGCTGGACCTGTACATAGTGGACATATTATAGCTGAGCACACGATGTACTGTAAGCTTTTGTATAATGTTAACAATTACATATAGCATTTTTTAAAGCTTTCCTCTAATATAATCTTACGAAATTTTGGAGCCATTTAGCTTTTGGGCACACATTTATAATAAATAGTTTTTAGTTTTTAACTTTTCCATTTTATCTATCAAGCCCTGCTTTTGATCAAATGTTGTTAAAATGTTACAGACAATGTAGACGTTTTGGGATGTTTGGAGGTTGGATTTTTAGCAAAGAATAACACAAATACACAAAATGTAGTTAAATAAAGCTCATTTTATTAGTGTAAATTTCATTTAATTTGTTTAATGAATCGATAGCCACAAACCAGAAAAACAAGAACGGCCCTTTATGAAACTGGGATATTGCTCTTGCTCTATAGAACATTCCAGATATTTCATAGAAGTGAATGTGTTTTGGAATCAGTGATAATGTGAACAATTTTTTCCAAAATCTGATCTTGAATTTACACATTAATGCAAAGGTCCTTGTATTTTAATGACTATATTAGAGTAAAGCAGTTTAGATATCCCACTGAGACAATTAACATGATCAGCATAACAAACTGAAGTTTTAAAGCGGAAATGTAAAATTTACTGACACTTGATTGTTTTGTATAATAGCTAAGCATTTGCGTTAGATTTTGTTTAATCTACATTTTATTTGAATATTTTTTAGCTTTACAATAGAAAAATGAATAGCTAAAATAAAAATACAATATGTGTGTCTGATACTTGTGTGGCCGAGGTATCATGCCGTCTCTAGATAAAGTGGTCCAAAATGGTGGTTTTATGTGTCTGAGACATTTATAATTCATCTATCATTCATATGCACTATATGACATTCATAATATCATAATACTGGCATAACTACTGAGATTGTACAGTCACTCACACCTCTCTCTCTGATCAAGCTGTGGGACTTTTAGAGCTGAAAGAGAGTCTGAAAGGAAAAGCAGCCTTATTTGGAACGAATGCATCCACCATGCTTTGTTATGTGCAGACCTCCAGTCTGAGAGAAAGGTCTGGCTGAAGCTTTTGTGGATCCTGGCAGCTGTGGATGATCCAAATGCAAAATCATGTTTGCGATGCCTCTCTATCTCATTCCGGGCCCTGACGTTCAGACAGCATGAGCTTACCGCTAAGACCATCATTTCCGTTCATGCAGCAGTTTCTCTTCTCTGTTTAATGTGTGGAGAAGCGCTTTCCCGATTATTGTCTAATACCTATAACAGTGCTCCGTCTTCAAGACAGCGCTCTCCTGCTGACACCACGGCTTAGAGTATGCATTCTGGATATTTTCCACAGAGAATGAAAAAGATTTCTAAGAAATTGTGCAGTTTGTTTCTCTTGGTTGTTTTTTTCCCTAACTTTATACCCTCAACCTATTTTATGATTTTTTTTTTTTTTTACACATGGGGGTCTGGTTGAAAAAATAAGAAAGTTTGTAAAAATGTGAGCGATCAGCACAGCTCAGAAAAAAAAAAAAAAAAAAGCTTTCAGGGGAAAGGGATGAAAGCAAAGGGGATGCAGCCGCAGAATCACCTGCGAAGCCTCGGCCTCACTCAGGTGTTTTTTTTCTTCTATTTATCGCTCTCTCTTTCTCTCTCTCGCTCTCTTTCTCTCTCTCTCATTCTCTCACTCAGGCAGAGTGACTGCTTACTCCGATTTCTCATTCTTCTCAATCAAGCACTAAGAAAGTCAATAGGTTTCCACATTTGCTTTTAAGACACTCATTTAAAATGACTTAATTATAGAAATGATCTTTTTAAGCAAGTGAAAAGTAGTTTTAGAAAACATTGAAAGGCTTTTAATAAATAAATGTAGGTGGCTTTGAAAATGTTAATAAATAGGAAAATATTTTTCAATTAAAAACCCAAGTCATGTAGTGAATACTCTTTATAACGCCTTTCAAGTCTGGGATTAAGTATTTAATACAGAAATTTGTGAGAAAGTGTGTATTCGACATTCTTTCATTTCTTATCCTATATTAAATTTTTATGTAAAAGTCAGGATTATAGCTGATGTAGTGACCTTGATTGAACGATGGCCATGATTCGGTAAAATTATGCTATAACAATTAAACAGTATTTTCATTCATTTCCATTCCTTCTTCTCAAAATATTAAATGTTCATCTTTATTTTTTCCATATTAAGTTCATATGATCAATATTGGATAATAAATTAAGAGCTCAGCAATGGCTTTCTGTCTGCTGTGACATTTAAAACACAACCTTCTGTTTAACTGTACATTTACATTTGGCACAACCTTTTCCAGAGCGACGTACAAGTGTACTTCACGGTCTTTATTAATCTTACATTTCTGGATGTCCTTATTCAGAGCGACATACATTTTGTACTTACTTAGGGGCCCTGCAGTGGTATCTTGATCAGCACCTTAACCACTTAGCTACCACTTCCCACTAGCGCAGAACGCTAACTGTTAAGTCACCGGTTCTGTTCACACAAAGACCTTTAATTGTTGATTATAAGTAAGAAAAAAACTTTTGAACTTCCAAGTTTTTTTAGTGTGTGTGAGCGGAAGTGACCCAGGCTTTTTCACCTATCGGCAGCGTAGAAGTATCAGGGCATGTGATTAGTTGTATGTTGAGTAATTCAGGTCCAGTGACGGCGCTATTGACTCAGCTATTGACTCAGCTATTGACTTGCCTTCACCCGGGTGGGAGAAGAGAGAGAAATGTATTGATTGATTGACCCCAAATTAGCCCCTGCATTCCAACCCACTCAGTCAGTTGGGATATCTCCATCGGAATGTGGCTGTCGGCACAGCTTATCTTTTTCATCTGTTCATCAAGCCCTAAACAATGTAGTCAGGGTAATGTTAGCTGCACCGCTGGGAAAGGGAACATTTTAATTGGTTAACGATAGCCCATCTTTCTCCTATTGATACTAATGCTCTTACGGCTTCTACTACACGATTGGTTCATGATGCTGAAATGGTCAGCGCTAATAATACATTGTATTTCGAACTACAAATAAACGTTGGGTAAAAAAATTACATTTTATCTGATGTTTATTTGTTTTGCATATTAAACAATGGATATTTTCACTAAGAAAATATATAATTTAGGCATTTAAATAATACATTTTTAAGGTGGCTTAATTTGTAATAAGAATGCCAAAGGTGACGATAGTGAATGAAAAAACTCTCTGCGATGACATGAAGAAACCTCGAGAGGAAGAGTGGGATTATAAATCATTTCCCTGCTATTAATGGACACTATATAGCCCAAAAAAATGCAATTCTGTGCTCAGTTATAATATAGATCTGTCTTCAGAAGTAATCAATAGCTTACATATTTAATAAAGTATAAAAGTCACCCAAGCAAATTTGTGTTAAGGCCAATGTTTAGAGAGCATCTAAATTTATTTGACTTTCTTACAGTGAAACATGGACTCGGACAAAACTCATCAGACTGCTTGATTAAAATATTTGCATTGAAAACCCAATACTAAGAAATTAGAAATGTATCTATGTGTTTCTGAGATTCTACTGTTCTCTTAGTCTAAAGTTAAACTTCGGATAAATACATAATTGAAATAAATCTTTTGACCTGACGGTGCACTATTCGAGTTTTAATCACAAATGATGAATCACAAAAATTGTGGATAAAAACAAAAAAGCAAACTGTCTTTAAAACGGTTACTATAAGAATTCAGACATTTCAGGTTATAATTGGATAATTATACTATACTATACTATGCTATACTATGCTATACTATACTATGCTAAAATATAATATATTCTTTACATTACTACTATATAATATAAATAATAATATAATATATATAATATAATGTCACAGTGATAACAGTGATAGCTTAGTGGTTAATGTGTTGAACTGCTACTTGGAAGATTGTAGGTTCGATTTCCCGGTACCACCAAATTACCACCGATGAGCCCATGAGCAAGGCCCGCAAACAACCTAATTGCTTAGTTGTATAATGAAAATGAATGTAAGTCGCTCCAGATAAGAGCGTCTGCCAAATGCCATAAATGTAAATAAATAAATATACTATGACACCAGGACTGGCCAGGATATTGGCAATATTTCAGATTTTTATTAATATGCTATGCTATGCTATGCTATGCTATGCTATACTATACTATACTATGCTATGCTATGTTATACCTTACAATACTTTACTATACTTTACTATAATATAACATAGGAAATGGAGCTCCCTAACTCACGGATACAAGTATATATATATATTAGTTAAAATTCGCTTGCTATGTGTTCTTATTTGACATTTCATTCCTCAGATAAATCTTATAAATATTTTAATATATTTTACATTATGTACCTTTTCATTTCCTGCTTTTCTCATTTGTTCATTCATCATTCTCTCTCAGTCTGTCTTTCTCTCTCTCTGTAAGCTGGAGGCAGATCGTTGTTCAACATTTATTTCTCCAGCTCTTAACTGTTGGACTGCAGGAATTGGCAGCTCGATTAGAGCTCATTGATTTTGTAGTCCTAAGTACACTGATTTTCGAAATTCCCATTGATCCAGGCTTTAAATCTCTCTCTTTCTCCCTCACATCTCCTCTCTCTCTCTTTTTTCGCTCTCTCTCTATCTCTCTCGCTCTCCGTTCTCTCTGGTTCCACCCTTCATGCTGTTGACCGTATGCTATCAATACGGTGTTTAAAAGAGTTTAAACGGCAATTGTCAGAGAAACAGAGATGCAGAGAGTAATAATGAATTGAGGCTTGGCTCAGCGGTGGTGTGTGACGAGGAGAAAACGTTTTTATGTTCTTCTTTCGCTGATCGCTCGGACAAAGCCGAGGGTTAGTCTGGAAAGGAAAGACAGAGATCTGGACTGGCTAAAAGTCTGTGTAGAAGATCTTTTCCAACAGCTGAGTGTCTGCTTAAGTTTCAATCCGAACAAGAAGCACTATATAAAACTGCTGATTAAATAATTGATTATTGATTGATGTCTCACTCCGTTGCTGTAGTGAAAGCTATGGAGAGGTTTTGTGAGTGTGTGCGTTACAAGATTTTTGAGAAAATGGGTATCTTTTTGCTTCCTTCATTGCTTTTTTATGACTGTCTGTCATAAGCCAAGTATTATGGGTTCTGGATTCATTCTTCAGCTTACCTTATATAACAGCCATGAAGTTGTATAACGTTCTCTTAATGTGCTACATTGTTCTGCTTTGTGTTAGTTCTTCGTTTACGATGTTAGGTCACAATCTCTAAGTTGACTTATCGAGTTGGTTTTTTATTTCTTTTTAATTATCTCTCTCTGTCACTCCAGCGTTCGGTTTCTCACCTGTTCTGTCGTTTTATTTTATTTTTTCTGTCCTGTCCTTCTGGCGCTCTGGGGCCGCTCTCCTATTGTGGTCAGATCCCACTTTGCCTGTGCTGACCAATGAGCTGGCACTGCCTGCTGTGTCCCAAAGAGCAAGAGGGGAGGAGGGAGGCAGAGAAAATCGATAGTAGAAGTGATGAGGAGGGGAGGTGTAGATTACTGTCTGGAGGCCTTGGGGCTGGGGGGTAGGGAACAGGGTTTAGGGTGTGTGTATGTGGTGGTGGTGGTGGTGGTGGTGGTGGTGGGTGTGGGGGGGTAGTTTTGTTGCTTAGGCCTTGGAGATGATGTTGCAGCTTTTTTTTCTTTACCCTGCCTGTAAGGATGCGGAAGCTAACATATGCCTCGTTGATAGGCTCGATCAGAATCACGCTAAAAACAGGTTTGCAGATCAGATGTAATAAAGAGTTGGTTATGTACTGTCAGATCTTTATGAACTGATTATGGTAGCTGTGATGAGTTCTGCTTACATTTCTGTTTAAAGAGGCAGAGGAAAAAATGCAAAAATATGAAAAACAGCATGGCTAAAAAGTAGGGCTATGTATTAGCAAGGTCCTTACGATACAATAAAAATCACGATACAATTCAAATAACGATACAATACAAATCACGATATAATGCAAATCACGATACGAATCACGACACGCTACAAATCACAATACAATACAAATCACGATACGATACGAAATCAACATACGAATCACAATCTGATTCGAGTTATTATACAAACAAATCACAATACGAATCACGATACGATATATCATGAAATATTACATATTGCCATACAATACTAAAAAAGGAACTCAATTAGCTAACAATACAACAAATACAAAGCCCGAGATGCCCTTATTTTTTCTGCCATGCTTGCTTTTGAGAAAATAGCAGTATGTGTCAGCGACAACTACAAAAGTGCAGGAGGAAATTGTTAGACACACACTGAGGATTTTGATTAAAATGTGAATGTAAAACTAAATCAGTTTAAAAAAGTATTCATACTAGAGGTTAGAATAGCAATACACTATAGTGAAAAAATACTGCTATAGTGAGCTGTAACAATATTTTTACACAACCCTAATAAAAAGTGTGTGTTTAAGCAAGTCAAAACATGTTTGAGGAAACCTTGAATCTTAGCACACACACATACACACAAAAACACACTCAGTGATTATGATAAGGACAGTGAATATCTGTAATAAATATCATTATTTTTTGTCCTGATCTCCCACAATAAACAGAAGCAGTGAGGGATGACACTAGGACTGGCCAGGATATTGGCAATATTTCAGCATTGATTATTGGGAGCACTGACAGAGAGAGAGGAATAGAGCGGCAACGGGAGTTAATAAAAACTAATAAAAGAGACGAGTGAGGGAAGAACAAAGGCTTTAGATGGATCTGCTTCCCTTACTCCGAACTACAGGCAAAGACAGCAGCAGGAGGAGTGATGAAGTGTGTGTGTGTGTGTGTGTGTGTGTGTGTTTGGTTTTACTTTCTTTACACAGCCCGAATGCCCCAGCAATGATAGATTTTGTCATTGTGAGGACATTTTGCTGGCTCATATGAGGAAAAATGCCTTTTAAATGCAAGAGTTTGCTCACAAAAAGCTTGACTTCTCGTTCAGGTATGTTATACATCATAAAGCATATTCTTCAATCCCCACAGTGCCACTAATATAAAACCCTGACAGAAATGTCACATAAACAAGTATATTTTAGGTTATTTTTCCTTTCAAATGGTTTAGATTTCCTGACATGCGTAGTTCAGTGGGTGATGTTGCCCCGTTTTACAGTTCCAAAATTCCTGGTTCGATCCTGGGTTATAATCTGTGTAGAGTTTCCAGAAACACTGAATTGGCCCTGGATCGGCGACAGTCCGTTGTGTGTTCCAGGTTCTGTCCCCATCTCTTATCACAGTGTTGCTGGGATTGACTCCATAGACACCATGATTTTAACTAAGAAAAACTGCTCAGTCATGATGAATAAATAATGAAGGTCCTGGCTGGCATCGTGGGCCAGAAAAATGAAGGTCCTCACCTGAATTTATTCAGCATCTCACATAATTCTGAAATGCACATCTGTTCACCTGTGATTTTTCCATATTGAAGGTGATGTTAAGGGGATATTAGAATATCACATACACTATATCAGATCTATATACGCTTCCTCTCCAAAATGTAGGCAAAGATTCAGGAGGAAAACAATTGTCTAGAATGTCTTTGTATGTTGTAGCATTTCATTATTCCTCCATTGGAATTAAAGGTCTATACACACAACCAAAATTTGGTTCGAAATTTTCACACTTTAAAAGATAAATACTACGTCACTTTTTGTCAATCATGTTTACACACTGCCTCCGAAACTTTTATCCATCCACCAAAAATCCATAGCCACCATATGAGCAAAAGCCAAAATCCAGAACTTAGTCATACCTTATGTTAAGTGCCCAGTTTTTGTTCAGGATCAACTGGTTTACGGAAATATAGTATTTTTTAATATTGTGGCTCTAATATCGCTGTCAAAGCATGACAATGCTCCTGTACACAAAGCACCCGAACTCCATGAAGACATGTTGTGTTTTAATTTAAGTTGAAGAACGTGTGTGTTCTGTACCAAGCCTTGACCTTAACACCACTGAACACCTTTGGGATGAACTGGAATGCCGACTGCATTCTGACCTTCTGACCCGACGTTAGTCCCTGATCTCACTAATAGGTCAACTATTGTAGCTGAATGAACAAATATCCCACCATTCAAGCTCCAAACTGTAGTGGAAACTAACTAGAAGACTGGAGCTTAATCGAACATCAAAATGGAGAGTAACTCTGGAATAAGATGTTCATATGTTTGTGATGATCAGGTGACCACAAACATTTAGCAACATGGTGTATATAAAGCTATGAGCCAGTGCACATATACTGTATGTCTATTTTTTTTTTAGCATCTGTCATTCTGGTTCATATTTACCAAATACATACAAGTTAACAAGCCATACAGTGGTGATGGATGTAACATTGAGCGTCTAAACATTCCTAAATACTCAAGTCCTCGTATTCCTTCAGCATAATTCATATGTATCATTTTTGTGCTTGGAATGAATCATTGGAGTGGCAGGAGTTGGTCTATTTGTGTATATATGCATGAAGGTAAAACACAAGGGAATGGTTCCATTCGGTGCCCGCGTATACACCTTATTCATGCTATTCACTCATACATATGTAAACCTTCCTCTGTGCATTCATGTATAGACGATAAAGCTGCAGACACTCCCCCCAGCACACATAATCTGCTCATATTTAACTATAGTCCTTCAGTTCGGAATCAGGAAGGACGTATTTTCCAAATCCAGCAGGAAGTATTAAGAAGCAAGTGACACCTTAAAGCTTTGTTAGAAATTGGTCCTTTGCTCATTTGGGAGCACAAATCTTTTGCGAGTGAGTCATGGGGCAAAAAAGACTGCAAAAAGTTATTTTTTTCCCTCATTTTGTATTTATTTGAATATGATCAATAACATACATTCATGTATTGACATACGTAAAAAAAAGGCATACATACATTGTGTACAAAGAAAAAAAAGATGAGAAAGAGAACATTGGTGAATCAGCAAAACTTGGAATCAGCATCAGTTTGTCCACTTAGATTTCTACTTGGTTTTGAAGACGTATGACACATGAGACAATGAAATTTAATCCATAAATTTGTTAGATTTAACTACACAACATTTTCGTAATACATTAAAAAACCAAACCAAAAATATAGAACCTGTAGATCATCGTCACAGCTTTGTTTAATTAAACAGTACAGTAGCTTTTACCACACTTATGTTGTATGTATGAAGCACAACAACCTGAATAAGAGAAGACTTTCATCAATGCGTTAAGAAGCATGAGACGACAGCAGCCACAATTTGACATTCCGTGTCTAGCGTGTGTGTGTCCGCTAGGAGAGAAATAGAGAAAGATGTGATGTCAATTCTAATGCGCCACAGTCGTAGTAAGCCGCTTCACCGCTATTGATTCGGCCACCTTGTTATTGATGAATTTAATTTCTTTCCCTCTTTTGTCAAAATGTCACCGCCATTTAACAATGACACACGCAGACACACGCCAACGTGCCTTCTTACAATACGTCGCTTCATTCTTCTCGCGCACGATATCGCCTTCTGCTTCATTCATATAGTTCATATAAATCACCGATCCAGCACCAGCTGGTGTGCTATACGTCGGTGTGGAAATAATGTGCTTTTCCCACTATGGTAATTTACAATTCCCAGAACTTGCACATTTCTGCAGCTGTCAAAAGATGACAGTCATTAATAACTTAAGACCACACCCATCAATCATGCAGGCCTCGCATGTTAATGATGCAATGTTCTGGATATTAAAGTATGTTGGGTTAGATTTTAGCAGCTCTCTCCAGAACTGTCATTTTTGGGTTTTTTTCGTAATGAATAATTTGTCAAGAACATTCTTAGACATGTTTGATCTCTTTCTCAGCTCCAGATCATACGCTTTCCGATCTCCCAACAACTGAGGCTGTGTGGGTGTAAGCTTTTTGGTGTAATACACTATGATATCGGACAGAAGGGTGATGGGGAGGAGAGGGACAGGTTGGAAAAGGTGTTAGCTGCACATCCTGCCGACAGTGTCTTATTTTCCTCTCCTTCAATCTCACACTCTCATTCTCTCTATCCCTTTCTCCTATCCTTCTCCCCTTCTCAGAGGCGCGCAACCACACTCAGACTCTACCAGAAATAATTGCTTTTGTCTGAGAGGAGTGCACGAGGGAGAGAGGGAGGAAGGGAGGGAGGGAGGCCTGCTACCTCTGTGCATGAAGGGGGACATGCGAGGGACAACTGGTCACTTTTTCTTTTCCTTTTTTCTCTTCTGTGTAGCACAAAACCTAAAGCTAATTTCTCAGGCCTGTGGACCCCCTGGCAGCTTCTCTTCTTCTTGTTTCTTGTTACAAAATGTAACTTTATTAGTGTTACAAGGTCACAACATTGCAACACAGTGCATTCATTTATTAATCGGAGATAGCGACAATCAGATGCAGATGAATGACACCCTTTGCCACGTGATGTGCGAGTCATAGGAAAAATACAGCCTTTTTATTGCAACTTTGAAAAATAAATAAATAAAAGCATGACAGAAAGCTTCCACTTTCACTGCCATTTCTACCTTTTGCTCCGCTAATGGTTTGCCTTGCCAAGTAGATGCCACTGTCAATCATCCGACATGGCCACAAGTTTCTGATCGGACACGGAATGAGAGTTTTTACCAGCATTTATTTGTAATTAAACTGTAGGAACCCATAAAGCTACGGTGTGAAACCCTAAAATAGGGCTTTCAGAGAGGATTGCAATGTGAAAGCACCTAGTGGTGAGACACTTAAAGCTGCAATCGAAAGAATCCTCAAGGAAGTCCATTTTTTAAAGAGTGTATGTGCAGGACAGAAATGTTCATACCTTCGAGAATACATAAGGAAAGCTTCAACTTTCAATGCACAAAAGTTCAGTTTTCTTTTTTTTTTCGTGAATCAGTTTATTAATCACTCCATACTTTTCACCTTGGTATACATACGTGGAAGGGACGTCCAAACACATCTTCCAAGAGCTGTTTTTCCTGTTTTTCTTCATATGCTGGTTTGTTAGAAGGAAGCTGAACTATTCTTGCAGTCCAGCTGTGATAATCTGACTAAGAGTTACAAAAAAACAATACATTAATATTCACCTAGTTACTTTTATAAGGTACCTAAAATTACTGTAATTACAATTATTATTAAGAAAAACGTATTTTGGATATTTAAAACGCTTTAAACGTTTAACATCATGATCATAGATCCTCCTGTTCACGTCTCCAGCACTGACATAAAGTAGTTTGTATCTATCTAGCTCGCTTTTTCCCGAATAAAACCTGAAGCTGAGGAACATATCTCGTGCTTCGTGTTCTGTTTATACAGATGTGGCAGGAGGAAAAAGTATACTGGCCCCGAATTTTACAGCCCTCGGTGACCTCCAAATCCAAAACTATATCCTTGTAAATGACTCTGTATTGGTAATGGGAAGTCGCAGGCAAAACACGTTACAGGTTTTCCAGGTATCTCAGCACTCAGGTGGCAGTAGGATACTTTACTAAAGGGCATCTTATTCTTTCTCAGAATAATACTTAATAACGTCTCACCGCTAATCTATTTCATGCACCTGTTGGAAAACCGCAATGACCATCCATTCTGAAAGTCCACAGCAGTTTTAGCTAATCATTAAAGTAAACAGTGAAAAGGCTTCACTCTTTTTTTTCTTCTTCTTTTGCCCCGGCGGGCCTGTGCGGCGCACAGCCTGGTGCAATCGATTTTGCCCCATCGACTGCAGTGTTTAGTCTATAGATTTTTCTATCTAAAAATCTATATTGACAATAATCTTCCTTGTAAGTGCGCAGTGCTGCGTAATGTCGCGATTGACAGCACGTGACAAATTGTCGTTCGGAAGCGGAAATTTTATCCATCCCCATCCCGGTGCCACGAGCGTGAACTGATCTCACGTTGCGCACTTCATATTGCTTTGATAACGAACCCCACATCTGGTCTTATTTTGATTATTTATATTAAATATAAAGATATAAAATATAATACATGGCTGTGACTGAGCAGCTGTACGGAATTACAGTGTATAACAGTAGGTCTGATTACATATACGCGACATATCAGGTTTGATATGTAGCCCATGTCACTGGAGTGACAATTGTCTTATTGAAGGTACGAGGAAGCCACAAAATCAATGGCGAGCAGCTGGGCTAGTATGGGAAGGTAAAAGGAAGAGAGAAAGAGAGAGAGAGAGAGGGAGAGAGAGAGAGAAAGTGAGGGGGGGAGTAAGGGGAAAAGGGAGGGGTGGGGGTGGAGGATGAGGTGGTGATGTGTGTGAGTTGTAACGGCTCGGCTCTCGTTTCCAACGTCGCGGCAGCGCGGAGGCAGAGCGCGCGCGCATTCGGGAGGGAGTCTGGTCGCGTAAGAACATTGGGGTTCCCGCATAACGGGAACAGACAACAAAACACGCAGGCGGACGGACCGGGAAATAGGCAAGTGATCTTCAACAATAAAACAAACCAAAAAATAATAATAAACAAATCCAGAGACGAAACAAGTTTTTTTAGGGAAAAAAAAACATTTCGCAAGTGTTCGTTTATTTATTTACCTTATTTATTTATTTATTTCTTTATTTATATCGATTGATTGCGTTTTAATTAGCGGCGTGTGACAGACCGGCGGTGGGAGGGGCGGAGCGTCGGCAAGCACATTATGTTGCCTTATTATTGACGTTTACTTACAAATAGATTAAAATTAAAAGAGAAAAAAAAACCCACTTAATGTGGCGCATTTCGACTGGATTTAAGCTGTGCGACTTTGAATGTGGAAGCGATTGTGTAGCATGTAGCTGTTGGACAAAAGCGAATCCATAGCTAAAAACCAAATAAATAAACACCAAATATAAATAGCAGAACAAACACAAGAAGCGGTGTTTTATTTCTGTTAGCGTCAGGACGTTAAAGCTTTTTGCTTCATAGAAATAAATGCTGATTTTAACGTTTATTCTATTTTATAGCCAAAGCACGAGTGAAGGAAGACACGAAACGACCCGGCGCGTAATATTTGCTATCAAATATCTGCAAATGAAAAAATAACCTGATTTAAAGAAATTAGTTTTACAGTAAGATTTGTAAAGCATTATATGGTGTCGTATACCGGTGTCAGTGTGCAGATCAGTGCGTGTGTGCAGCCTTAGTCTGTCCGCCTGTGTGTGGGTTTGTGTCTGAGCAGATTAACCTGCTGTCTGTAGTCTTATTACCCAGTTTAAAAGTAAATGTTACCTAGAATCAGAATGAAAACCTAATGCCAGTAAACGACACGCCGAGTTATTATCACTGCTGAAACTTGGTGTACAATGCCAAAGAGATCCCGAACACAGCCAAAGCCGAGCACGATTAAGCACGAGGTGAAGACCTGCACATCCGATCTCAGCTACTACTAACACACCGACGACTAGAAACAGACTGTGTTCCAACAACGCCAAAGCGAAATAATATAACTAATACCAGCAACTAGAGTGAGGAGAAAAAAGTCCAGAACAAAAGCCCGAAGACGAACGAGGATCATGTTTGTTCCATTGCCGCTGCCGTTCGTCTTGCCGAGAACTGCCTCCGAGCTCCGTGCCTGGCGCCTCAAGTCTCCGCCGGCTGCGCGCGCTCTCTCCGGTAAGCATCCCTATCCTCTCAATCTCTTTCTCTCTCACACACACACTCACGTACACATACACACTCACAGTCTGCAAACGCGTCGTGTCCTGCTAAAACATGTCTTTTGCTGTCCCAGTTCGTAAAGATCAATCGCTTTTTTTCCCTGTTATGTCCAGCGTGCAAAAACAGATTGCGCGCTTCGTTGCGCGCGCCTCTAATGTCGTATCCTACGAATCGTGGAATATTGTAGTCGTGGTTACAGCCGAATACAGCATAGCCACATTTCCTTAAAATGTTGCCCAAACATGGAATTCACAAAGATAAAAAACATAGAACTTTCTTATTTCTTGTAAAGCTTATAGCCTACATTGGCGCTGACCGATGAGACACGTCTGTGGTATAGCCAGTTGAAGGTTTTGCTCTCTCTCCTGCTTTTTTTTTTCGGTATCTATCCGTGTCCTTTGCTCGCTGCGCTCTGCCTCCGGCTCCGTCTCTCCCGGACTAAAGTCTGGCGCGCGCCGGCCCGGGAATATTCATGCCGCGATATCGATCCTGCGGAGATCGATTCCGGGGCCGGCGGATCGCGGCACACAGAGAGGATAGAGAGAGAGGCAGACCGAGTAGAGCAGGAGAAGACAGCAGACCGAGTGTGACACACACACACGCTTTATATTCTACATGCTATTTTTTGTTGCACGACTTGAAGATGGATTTGTGTTACAGTAAACTGTGTTCTGGAATTATTTTTTAATAGAGATTATAGTGAGGTCGCTTTGGGATTATTTATACAAGGTGATGTTTTTCGTCTGCAAAACCTGCCAGTCGCGTGCAGGACAGTTTGGATGGAAGGTGAAGAAAACGGGAGCAATGCGCAGGCTCTTTTTCCTCCCTTTAGCATCCGGATTAAAGTGCGCGCTTTCTAAGCCCCCCCCCCCCAAAAAAAATCCCCCACTGACCTTGTGTTTGGATTAATTATCACTTGGCAGTTTTGCTGTGTGAGAAAGCAGCGGGACAGCAGACAGGAGAAAACACACTGATGCCCGACACTGAGGCCTGTGCACTCCTGGACATGGATTTATAATGTGATTCAGTTTGCTGTCTGTTTGTTGCACAGAATAATAGTTAACACTACAGGGTTTGGGACTAGAAACAAAATAAATCTTATTCTGGGAGCTATATTGTTGCAATACTTCTTTTTATTTTACAATTTCATATCTTTTGTGATTGCAACATCTCTCATCTAGAAATAGGCCTAAATAAAAAAAAACCTGATATGTCTCTGGTAAATATAGTAAATTGTTCTGTATCACCTTGAACACCTGGAAAGATAACTTCCTTTTTTTGCGGAGGAACTAACAGGAAGAAGAGATTTGTTTGACATTTTCGTGAAGCAGTGTAAGAATGGAGCTGATGACAAGCTGAAAAGTGTTAGAAGGAAGTGTTGACATTGTGAAAATCCCCAACAAGTTGGGCTTTAGAGGTGAAATGGAAAGCGTGGACTTTGCGCATGCGTGGATAGAACGCTCATTCCACCTTTATGTTATAGGATGTACAACTATTTATACGCTGTTGTTCAATAAAGCAAATCGTGTGCAGATTGACATACAACTATGCTCAGTATACCAGATGTACTAGAAAGTACCATCCTGTAGTCATTAGACATGAAAGGTGAAAATGAAATTAATACACAAATTTATGTCCGGATAAATTATAGAGCTTCTTTGGTTATGGAAAAATGTTTATATGCAGCAGTTGCATCTGGCAACCTGAAAAAAATGTGTTCAAATCGTGTTATTGCAACCAGACAACATATCAAAGTTTAAGGATGATTCATGTGTAAGCAAAATCTTGTGTGCTTTTCTGTTACTGTATATGAGTCTCTTCCCCTTCAAGCAGATAGGTGCCTGGTCTTATTTGACTGGAAATAACTCTTCAGGGGCACCTGCAGGATGACGCTGAGTGGACAGATGTTACCACAATGTCTGTGATTTCATATAAAAAATACAAATGCAAAACTGTTTGCCTGCACCAGGGCGCATAGGAAGGGGTATTTGTGCCCAGAGATTTATGTGTGTGTGTGTGTGTGTGTGTGTGTGCACATCCCTGTTTGCATTTGTGCGTGTACCCTGTGAATAAAGGCAACTTGGGAGTTCCAGGTTTAGGATGATTGTCGATGACAAAATATCAGCTTAGGCTTGTTAGTAGCATAATGCAAAATCAATAGACACAAGAAAGATGTCAATACGGCATGTTTTATTACTTTGAGCTCCCTCTCTCTCTTTTTTACTGTCTCTCTCTTTTTATTTTAATGTTTTTGTGCTATGCAGACCGATCATCCTCTATAAATTCAGTATACCTTGTTTATAAATGCATTAACAAATAAATTAACTGCACACGAGGGCGATGCTAGCAATTTTGAGCCCTATGAAAACCCAATCCGCATCAAACAAGCTTCTATTACATCACTGCTAGTACTGTTAGTAAATGTTAATAAAACAGATCTCTGTGGGCCCCCAAAATACATGGGCCGCTGGATCTTCCTAACTTAGGAACTGTTTTTCTTTTGATATTACACTGCACCGAGTCTCTAAGAGATGGTCTCAGCTAATGGCATTTTAATAGTGATGAAATCTCATGGCTCATTAGCTGTAGTGAAAGATATTGAGTTTTGCCCATTGAGGAATGACCTTTGCCTGTATCCACAACAGGGAATCCACAACAGCTTTCTAAGATGTGAAGATTTTAAAGCTTAGGAATGGTTTTAATCTATGAACTGTGCTCCAGTAGTTTTACAGTGGTAGTTTAAAAATATTGCATGGCACACTGTTTGAATGGATCTTAAACTGTATTTCCAACAGATAATGTATAATGGCAGATTGCACAACAATGATCTACTTACACATGTACCACGATTGGAGGAAAAATGTTACCCTCCGCTTAAGTCATTGTTCGGCGTGATGCGGGTCTGTCGGAAAATGGCGCGCTGTGTAATTCTTTGTTTGAAAAAGCTTGAGCTAATAAGGATTTCTTCCCCTGCTTATGACTACCATTTATTATTGCACTTTTCCACAGTTTTTGTGTTGTTACACTGTTTTGTGATCTGTGTTGAGCTGTTCAATAAGACTTCACTCTGCATAAGGGCGTCTGCTAAATAATGTGTTTTAATAAGTGAATGAGCTCGGTATCAGACCTGATACCGATACCAGTATCGATATTAGTGCATCCCACCATACATTTTAAGACAACCAATTTCCGTTCATGACCAACTAATTCTTTTCTACCTGCTACAACAAGCATGGGTATAAAATTATACAATGTAAAGATGACGTACTGTTTACAATCTGGTTTTGTAACCATCATTTATTTTTCAATTACTTGTTAGTCCTAGTTACGTTTCTTTTTAGTAGGGATGCACTTATATCGATACTGGGAGCTAATTCCCTTTAAAAACACACCGATATTAAAGGCTGATACATCTTGTGATGTCATTGACAGAATTGTTAATTGCACAAGCACTCCGGCAACAGTGAAAAAATGTCAGCCTCAGCGTTGTGGAAGTATTTCTAAATTAATGATGGCAATCCATGCATGGCAGACTGCAAAAGAGGTACAAAAATGAATACAAAATTTAATACAAGTAATCTGATAAAACATCTAAAATAAAACACAGAAGCTACCATTTGACGCTAGCAGTATCGATAGCACTCGGGAACAGGAGAAGACAGGGGAAAATGGCAAGAGAAAACCCGAGAGCCATACACATAATCTCACAACCCTAAAAAAAGTACAGGTATCAGTATCTGTATCGACGAGTACCAGGGAAAAAAAACATTTATACTTCTAAAAAAATGGTATCAGTGCATCCCCACTATTTAGTTCTAGCTAGAAACAAGGAATGAGCAATATGAAGAAGGCTCTAAGTCAACAAGAGTAATATTCCCCCAAAGTGCTATAGTACAAAAATATGAGAAGATGGTAGAGCGGGAGGCATTTTAAACACTGATACTAAACATAAAAATGATGTTTCAACAATGCTTTGGGGAAGCTGAGCTCTGATATATGAGAATTACTGGCAACAGAAACACATGAGAACGATGCTGATTAACCTGAACATGTTTGCAAGCTTGTGTCCCAGCGTGATTTCATTATAACCCTCCATACTCACACTGGTTTCCCGCCTTATGAAACAGACAAACAGATGGATTAAATGGACGGTTAGAAGGTCTGTAGATGAAACGGTTGCTTGGATTGATGGAAAGTGGATAAAAATCTAGAAATAGGTAGATTGCTGAATAAATTGTTGAATTTCAAACAACTGCAAGATGACAGACTGTTGGTTAAATTGATATATCGAATGAAGGATTCGGATATTAGGGTTGTGCCTGGAAGACAGATGTAGGCATGAGAGGCAAGAATGTTATTTTGGTGATGGAAGGATGAGGATATTAGAGCAGAGGGATAAATTGATAGAAATATATGATGTTGCTTTGATTGATCAGGATCCTTCCTTGCTCTGGTAGATGAACACAAACATATGTCTTACTTTCCAAGTGTGTGTGTGTGTGTCGTGTCAGTATGTGTGTGTGTGTGTGTGTGTGTCATGTATTTAGATAAAGCGGCATGTGTAATAAAACCCAGCTATTTGATTGGGTTCCTCGTTCACGGCAGCTGAGTAGAGGCGTAAATCAGTAAACCTCCGTTCCATTTCATTTAAACTGTTAAGATTTATGATAAACAGGTTTCTATGTTCACCTCTAAAATCCAGTCCTTATGTGTGTGTGTGTGTGTGTGTGTGTGTGTGTGTATTTCATAGTAATCTGTCCAACATTCGCTTGCCCCGCATTTAAGAATGCTGATAAACAATACTTTAAAGTATTCTGAACTGCCATTTCAGCCAATTCTTTTAACATTTCTTCATTTACTAGAGTGTTTGTGTGTGGAAGAGATAGAGAAAGGGAGGGGTTTGGCCCGCTTGACCTCTCCCCTACATTAAACTGTCCGTTTGCTACTCCACGCCTGTCCTCCCTCCTCCTTTCACGTTCTTTTGTTCCATTTTTTTAATCCCCCTGATCACAGGCTCTTGCTGTTTCTCTTACTTCCCTCCCCTTTTTTCTGCATCTGAACAGTTAGATTGGACTTCTGCTTTGTGAACCTTTGATACAGCTTTGCGTCTGGTGTCTAGTATAAAGGCGCAAACGAAGCCGAGGCAATATCGAAGCGTAAGAATGGCTATAAATTTGGTGTATTGTGCCATAAAATAGTTATTATTGCAGCATTTTTTAGAAAGGTTTCCATCCCTTATTCCTTGTAATTGGCCACATGCTGCCTTGAGTGACAGGAATAATCATCAATCAGATTAAGATGGACGAAGTGGAAAGAGGGGCTGACGTATAAACGTATAAACGTATAAAGGAGAGAGACTACAGTGTTTATCCGATGTTAGAGTTCTGTTGGCTTGCATGTTTTTTTTTTTTTTTTTACAAACATCGAATGTTAACTGCAAACTAAATTACGTACAGTATGTGGTATCAGTTAGACTGGAACTGTTTGGATCACATCCCGTCCAGTAAAGCATGAAATGAAGGCCATTATTTTTTCATGCTGGCCTTTCTCAGTGTTGTCAGGTTATTAGTGGCAGACCACACTGATTTGGCATAATATAAATGAAAGGAAAATCACAACAAAGGATGTTAATGCATATCGCTAGCTTGGTCATCTGACTCTCGGTGAAGGAGCACTTTACAGTGTAGGCTAGAGAGAAAAACGCAGGCTACCATTATATCAGACAGCCGATGCTGGGCTTCACACTAAATTGGGACTCGGACAGACATCACTAGATGTCAACCAGTAAAAAATGATGGCTCATGGAGGAATATGACAATACTGATTATAGTAGTCAGGCTAGGAGATGTAGTTTTCCTTTCTGTCAAATTTTAAAGTCGCTTTCAACTAAAAACAAAAAAAAAGGTGATTTTTACCATTTTGATTTTTTTTTTGTTTTGACACATTTGTTGAAAAAGGTGAAAAATGGAGGCCTGAAGAGATTTTTAGAAACATGTTTAATAAGTTTGCTCTAAGCATGCACACTGTTAGGCATGAACCATGTGTGCTAAGCTAGCTGGCCAGCCAGTTAGCATAGCTATCTTTAGTGTCAAGTAAAAATGTAATATAGTTTGACTTTATTTTTAATTCATTTTTATTTATATTATTCTCTCTTGTGTGGACTGATGTATCTGATAGCTGTCTAGCTAGCTTAATTTAATTTTAGCAAAAATATGCATGTTAGCGATAGCAACAAGATAACAGTGAGCTTTCCTATGCCTATACATCAACTCTGGCTTTTTTAAACAGTAAAAAAATATAGGAGTTTTTTTTCTCTCAAAGTTTTTTTTTTTATTGTTGTACATGATTCTTTGTAATGGTTTTCAATCATGTTCCAGTGCTTTAAAATGTTTCCTTAAAACACTGCAAGCTCTTTTATAGCATCTGAGACCGTTTAGTGTGTTTTTATAGAATTCGATTATTATTGTCGCAGTAGATACTGGCGCTGGTTTAATAGGCATCTCGTACGAGTCGGAAACTGAAGCGTGTGTGTGCGTGTGTTCATTGGCCGTTAATGAGCTCTGCTTGTGTTCCTCTCTGCTTTCCTGTCATAGCCCTGACACTGCTTATAGCAAAATCAATACTCAGAGAGAGAGGGAAAGAGATGGGGGAAATTGAGAGGAGGAAGTAGGGAGGAAAGCAAAGGTTGAAAAAGGGAGGATGTAAGAGAAGAGAAACTGAGCCTTTGAATAGAAAACGATAAATAAAATCGTTATCTACATTCGGAATAAATTGTATCTAAGTTGTAGCAAGGAGCATGACTGGCTACAGTGCGCTAACAGTTTATAACACAACCGAGGGTTTGTGTGTGTGTGTGTGTGTGTGTGTGCGCCAAACACATTTACATGTCAGGTGTGTGTGAGGGAGTAAAAGTAGTATACAGTCTATGGTGACTGAGCGAGTGAACTGTAAGTGAGTGGCAGTGGATTGTGTGTGTGTGTGCATGTGTGTGTGCATGAGTTGTAAAGAGGCAGCGGTGGTTTAAATGGTTAAACCCTATTATATTTGTATTATAATCCCAGCTTTGAGAGAATTTAAGTTGAATAAGAGAGAAGGGATCAGTCTGGCTGGAAATCCCTTTCCCCCTCACACACACACACACACATATGCACACACAGACACACACACCATGCGGCCACAAATTCATGCGCACATTCTCTGAGTTTATCTTATATACACACACACTCGTGCAACTCGTCTCTGCAATCACTTCCCTCTGGAGAGAAGAAGGAAGAAGGGAATAAGGCGATAGAGGGAAAGCGAGAAAGGTTGGGGGGGAATCCGGTGGAAGCAGAGAGAGGGACAGATAGCAGCATTAAAATTCATGGCTTTTTTACTCGCCGAGCCAAAAATCAATAGTGTTTACTATGAATGAGTGGAAAGACGGACAACAGCCGAGGCCAAAGGGGGAGGAGGACAGGAGAGAGAAGGAGGGAGACTTCATTACTGCAGGCTGTGACACCAGGGGCCAAGGTTAAAGATGGGGTGGAGAGAGTGCTACAGAAGGTGGGGGGGGCATTTACACACAATATCACAGTGCCACCACTGATTCAACACCCTTCAGTTAATGCACATGTCTAAATATATAAAGATTCATACATAAAGTTTGAAGAAAACAGGCCCGCTGTCACTTCCAAACACACAACCATGTGACTTTTTGTCTTAAAAAAGATTCTTAAAATTGGAATTTTTAGGTGTGATCTTATTGTTATTAAAACTAGCACAGCAGTTAAAATTTAGTTGGTAAGACCAATCAAGACAAAATTTCTTAAATTAAAATTTCTAATCTTAATTTCTCATCCCCATCACACACACTTTCAACCCCTCCCCTTACCCCTCTTTCAGGACCAGGACCTTACGCTACAAGAACAGTTTCCTCCCCACTGTGGTCAGCCTACTGAACAGTGATCCCACCCCCATGGCCCACAGTTGCCCCCCCCCAACTCACAGACGGTCACTTACTGTTCACAATCCCCATATTCATCATTCCTCAATGTTACTGTGTATATATCTGTAACTAGTAACTCTTTACGGTACCTGGCAATAAAGCGTTTAATTTTTTTATAAGACTTTTTAAATAAAAGAAAGACATATTTTCTAGAAATAAGATTTTTGATTTTGACTTAAAAATAAAAGGATGAATTTAAGCAATTAGAAGGTTTGGCGTTCACACTTGCCAAATCTATGCTTCAGATGGCTTCTTTATGCTCTCTAGAGGACATCAGGACATCTGGCACCAAGGGACTTAAGATACCAACTCTAATGACCTTTAAAAGCATTATCTCTCTCTCTCTCTCTCTCTCTCTCTCTCTCTCTCTCTCTCTCTCTCTCTCTGTCTGTCTTTCTCTTCTCCTCTCCCTTGCTCTCACTCTTTATATTATCTTCCTGTTTTTAGAGAAGCTCATCATTTTTCCCCCGTGCAGAAGTATTAATACAGTGCTCAAACTTTATGATATTCATATAAACTCATAAATGATGGAGCAGGAGATGCTTGTCTCACAGCCAGGTGGATCTGTGGGATTTAGATGACTCGAACGTGAACCTCAGCATCAGCAGTTATTCGCATTTAAATCTGCATGATCAGAAATTCAACATATTTAATGATTTTGTAGTCAATTTAAATAAATTTATTTAGCTAAAACCCTCTGTATTATGAGTTATTGTGCAAATGATTCGTGTCTCGAGCGTTCTAAAGGTCCCCCTGTTTTGTTTTTGTGAAAAATGTACAACAAGAGAGAATAATGTCATTAGTGTTACATTATTTCTTCATGGAAGTTGCTAGAATCTGGGTGCCTTAATTCAGCCCTAGTAGCTTATATCGCACAAAGCCTTTAATAAATTATTAAAATGTTTTATTGATAAAACTAATTTCATCTCTGTTTTATTTTCTTGCTACGGGATTATCTAAACTATAATGCATTACACCAACCTCCATACCATAAAGTTCACCATAAATCATGCTGTTGTGTGGCTTTGTAGTGAAATGATTAGTAAAATATTATCTTAAAAATCATATTATTCTGTACAGAACCCTGTTTCAATGTTCTGTTCATCCAGCATTCACATGCACACACTTACTCATGCCTCTTTAATAATGTAATATTACCTTTCATCTTGTTGCAATGCCATGCTATGCAATATTTATGACCGGTATTTGTTATTGTTATTCGATGTGACGTGTTTGATCGTTGCAGAAAAAGTGTGTTTGATTTATGTTTTTGCTTTACTTTATTTCCCATGTTCCCATTCTTTTTTCCCTCTCTTTTCTTTCTGGGCATTTGCTCAATCTTTCTTATTCCTTTTCTACCCCAGCCATCTCTCTCTCTCTCTCTCTCTCTCTCTCTCTCTTTTACTATCTCTCTCTCTATTACTCTCTCTCTTTCTCTCTCTCCCTCTATTAGTCGTCTGTTCCCTTAGCGACCGTTTCCAAGGCACCCATTCCCAAGGGCTAGGGGAGGGAACCTGTGAGGTCACACATCCATAACTACACACCTGAAAATCTCCCTTTCCGTTTTCCAACCTTTTTTTTCCCTCGTGTTTTGTTTGGTGTCTTTCTTTTTCTTTCTTTTTCTTTCCTTCCTCTATCCCGCTCTCTTTTTTTCTAGGGTGCTATACCATACTGTTTTTTATTTGTTTGTCATTTGTTTGTCCTTCTGCTGCTCATTAGTACCAAACTTTATATAAGGATGTTACATTATATGATTTTTCTTCTGAAAAAAGTATATTGTCTTTTAGATCCACTAAAAAACTTTTAAAAACTTGAAACACCCACCAATACTAAATTATTTGCACCTTTTTCCAAGATATTATCTGTATTCTTCTTTTCTAACAACAAATTTAAAGATTTATTGTATTTCATAAAACTAAATAAAATTTTTAATAAAAGACTTAAATCTTTGTCTTAAAAATAATTCCTAAAAATGGAATTTTAAAGTGTGATCTTATTAAAACAAGCACAGAAATATAGCGGTCAAATGTAGCTCAAGATTTACTTGGTAAGCCAATCAAGACAAAATTTGTTAAATTAACATTTCTAATCTTAATAATTTTATCTTTACTGTACCTGGCAATAAAGCTTTTTAATTTTTTTAATAGGACTTTTTATATTTTATGGCAAAAAACAAGACATATTTTATAGAATTAAGATTTATAATTTTGACTAAAAAAAAATAAAAGGATGAATTTAAGCAATTAGAAGGTTTGGCGTTCACACTTGCCAAATCTATGCTTCAGATGGCTTTTTATGCTCTCTAGAGGACATCAGGACATCTGGCAACAAGGGACTTAAGATACCATCTGCATTATTCTTTTCTAACAACAAATTTTAAGTTTTATTGTATTTCATAAACTTAAAAAGAAATTTAGATCTCAAGACAGCCATATGATTGGCAGTATGTAAAATAAAGACAAGCGGTTAGGGTCCACTTATTTTTAGTGGTAGTTGGTGACATATGTCAGGCTTCCAGAAGGCCCAGTAAAACATTGTTTCCCACTGAGTGGCTCTACACAATGAAGGACAACATGTGATACACTGATTGATACAACTGTCATTTTTTAATTATGTTGTCGGTTAATTAGGTGCATCAGCTCTTTCAGTCTAACTCCTAAAGTTCTATACAATAGTTGACGGACGTTCTTCAATCAGAACATTTCGAAGACCTGTACCATGATTCCTGCAACAAATTAAAAATATCAGACTTCCTGTTGCGTTTCTGATTTTGCTTCAAGGGACGTTTTGGTGGGTAATGTTGTGTTACAATGTGTAAACCGAGTTTTGTACGTACACGTCAAACGTAGTGGGAGGGGCACTTCATTGAAAGTCAGTAGGTAGCGCTATCAAACCATTTTGCCACAAACAGTTCTGAAACTTAATATCAGTCCTAACTTTTTGCCATTTCTAAGTCGTGTGTAACATTTCATAAAATTTCAAGTATGCTAATAATAATAAACAGAGCAATTCCATATAAAGCAGCACGGTGGCTTAGTGGTTAGCACGGTTGCCTCACAGCAAGGGTTCGATTCCCAGGCAGGAGTCTTTATGTGTGGAGTTTGTATGTTCTCCCCATTCTTGCGTGGGTTTACTCCAGATACTCTGGTTTCCTCCTACAGTTAAAAACATGTATGTTAGGTAGATTGGGGATTCTAAGTTGCCTATAGGAGTGAATGTGAGTGTTTGTGTGTGTGGCCCTGTGATGGATTGGCAACCTGTCCATGGTGTACCCTTCCTGCCTTTCGTTCTTTCAGAGACAGCTGGGTCAGGCTCCAGCAGATCCCTGTGACCCCAAATTAGGGAATAAGCATGTATAGATGACTGAATGAATCCATGAATTCCATATAATGTGATAGAAATGATATACAACATGTTGGTTCTATTACATAAAAATAAAACTTTTCCGACAATTAATTTAAGGAGGATCTTGCTGCTCTCAAACCAGTTGGCATATATACATTATTTCCATTATTCAGAAACTTACAGTAAAGCCCTCAAAAAAAACCCTAATGACTACAACGGAGCCTTAGACAAATCTGCCAACCAGCCCCAGAAACATAGAGATGTGTTCCATCCTGAGCGTCTGTAGAGTTCGATGTGCTCTGCGTGCCAATGTGCTCGTGAAAGCTGTGGGTAAGGACACGGAGTGAGTGAAAACTCCAGCAGTGAGGATAACAGGCTGAAGATGAAGCCGGAAAAAGCTGACCTTCCTGCTCTCTATGTGTGAAAAAAGTATTTACACCAGGCTTTTGTCCCAGGCACACCTGCTGAAAAATCACACTCACTAGGCAGATACACACAGCGGATCAGCTAAAGCTTAAAACGCAAAGTAATTTGGAATACAATTTAAGTTAAGAGCTACAGTGCTGCTGGCACTTTTTGGTTTCAGCTGTGGAAGTTTTTAGCTTTCGTGGTTTATGTGTAATGGGTAGGGTTAAAGTTAGAATTTTATAATTAATTAATTGCCCTGAAATAGTTAAAAAAAAAAAAACCAACTACGTCACATTTGACTATTAGAAACGATATGAAATTTTTACGAGATCAGTCACAGGAGGAAGTTGTTTTCCAGAAGAAAGTATAAATGTTGAAAATTATGTTTTTTTTCTTTGAGGGTAGAGGGAAAATTGGAAATAAGAAAAATTGAAAGTCTTAATGAGAAATCTTACAGCGGGATGCGGTAGTGATTATTTTCAGCGCAGCGCTATAGAGTAAGTGTTTGACATGGAAGAATGTTGTGTGGTGTAGTTAAACATGTACTGATGCTTGGGGTCTTTTCTTTTCATAAGTATTAATGGCAATCTAATTCCTATTTAACAGGTATGACTAAAGAGCGACAGAGAATGAGAACGAGAGAGAGAGAGAGAGAAAGGCTAATAGAGTTTCTACTGGATTCTGTCTGATATCTTTAATTTTTATTGTCAAAGATCAATTTTATAAAATTCTGTCACTTAGGGGGTTTTAATGTAATGTTTTACATCTAGATTATCTTGACATATAATAATGAAGCCCCCCCCCACACTGATCTGCTTGAGTCATGCTCTATCTATCTATCTATCTATCTATCTATCTATCTATCTATCTATCTATCTATCTATCTATCTATCTATCTATCTATCTATCTATCTATCTATCTATCTATCTATCTATCTATCTATCTATCTATCCATCCATCCATCCATCCATCCATCCATCTTTCTATCTAACCAACCAACCGTCTGTCTGTCTGTCTTGTTCTTTGCTCGAGTATTGCTGTATGTGATAGTATGAAAATGCTATGTGGAGTTATAAGATTATCTATCTGTCCGTCTTTCAATTTGTCTGTCTGTCTGTCTGTCTTTCCATCTGTCTATCTAAGGTCAAACAATTTATTATCGTTTCAATGTTTCTGGCATTAGGGTCATGGTTACTAGGCAACGGGCATTCCCTTTCGTAGATATACACTATACTCCTGGTTGAAGCAGAAAATGTGTGTGTGTGTGTGTAGGAGGGTCAAGTTCATCTGAAAGTAGATTAATGGTTGAGGGACAAACTGATTTTTCAGGCTGCATTAACCCAGGCCTAAAGTCGTTACTTCTTTTTGAAGCTTTTGTCTCACCGATTGTCCAGAGGAAATGAGAATGTCTATGTAGCACATGCACAATCACCAACATTAGAAATTCACATAATTTAGTAGACACTCTTATTGTGAGCGACGTTTATCTCATTTATACAGCTGAGCAATTAAGGGTTAAGGGGCTTGCTGAAGAGCCCAGCAGGGGCAGCTTTGTGGTCCTGGGGAAATTAACACACCGGACAGAACGTTAGATCAGCAGTTTAACTCTGACTTACCACTTCAGCACATTTTCCTGTACTGAAAGTAAAAAGTCTAACATTTATATCAAACATTTATAGAACTATTTGTAGAATCCTAACACGTCCTTGATTTTCTTCTTTCACACACAACATATTGTGCTCTCTGATCAAGTCATCTCTTTTTTTTATACAGAATTAAAAAATCTCTTGGGACAATCTAATGAATATTTAAATTATAAATATGATCGTTACACTTGCTAAATTCTAACATAATTCACTGTTTGATATTTAAGTAAACCTCTATGAGGACAGCTGAAACTGTTGTCCATACTTGTCCCATGCTAAAACTTTTAATTGTTTCCCTTTTTAAACTCAATTCTCAATACATTTCATGTTATACAGTCACATGTTTTACACACACATTAGCAGACGATAACAGCTCTCAAACTGTACCTGTAAAATAGTTTTGAAGGAAACAGAAACATGGTAGAAGAATCAGCAGTGCTCCACTAATGAGATGAGTAGAGAAGAAGGTGAAAACACTGGAGAGAGATAATCAACGAACATCAAAATATTATCAGGACCTATAATCACTTTAGTCCCATTTTTCTTTCTCCACACTCATTCTGTTGACCAACTTATTCTCTACAGTCTCTTTCTCTCTCTCTCTCTCTCTCTCTCTCTCTCTCTCTCTCTCTCTCTCTATTGATCCACTCATAGTTTGCTCAGTTCTTCACTTTGCTGCCTCACTTTAATCAATACAGATAATTGTCTGCTCCCGGTCGTTGCCAGATTCTCTCTCTCTTTCTCTCTCTCTCTCTTTCTCTGTCACCGACTCACTCTCTCTGTTTTTCATCAATGAACTTGTGGGCCCCCCCCCCCAGTCTGGGATTCCCTCAGTTTTAATGACAGAAGATAACCTGCTCTTTCTCTCTTTCTCTCTTTCTCCTTCTCTCCATCGATTGGCGTGGGAGCGGATCGACTCACATGTGTAAACATTGTGCACGTTCGTGTTGCGGTTTAGGCTCTTCGACCGCTCCCACGCTTCACGGCCACTGCCAAGATGCACAACGAGGCATTGAGGCTTATGGAAATGCAAACTGCACATTTAACACAGTCATTCTTCCTCAGTGGGAGTTAAATCTATTATTTGCAGGTTCAATTTGCAGGTTCAGAGGGAAGTAGATTCGGTGATGTGTGTAATCCTCTCCGAAAGTCTGCACATACTGTATACAGGAATGGAAGGGGGGGGGTGCTCACCATTTCTGTGTTGATTAATAGATATCTGAGGTCTACAGTCATGCAGGCTTATTGAGTTTGGTAATAAGTCAACATATAAATATTTATAGGCTACTTATTGTGACTTTGGAAGACATTATAAAACCATGTGCTTCTCCTATCTTTTAAAACACTTTTAAGACACCCTGTAGAACCTATGATGTTCCTGCTGCTAAGAAAAGTAAGCCCGTAATGGGAAGTTACGACGTTGAAGACGTTAAAGCATAAAGCGTTACAAACACAAAATGCAGGACAGGAAAATTTTCTTTTTCATGCAAAAATCCTGCAAGTTAACTGTAATTAACAACGTATATTTAGTTCATTAAAATAGTATAGACAGTTTTGCAGAATTGCAACTACGTGATGGAGGGTGTGCTTCATTTTTCCAAATCTGCATACTGTGATTTTTATTAGTGCTTTGATATTGTTTCTTGTCGGACTGTACGGACATGATCTTCATGTCAAACTGTAAGATTGTCAAATATGCCCACAAGAACAGGTATTTGGAATATTACGTCAACAATCTGTAACATGTTCAGGAAACCATGTATTGCTAAACGGTAGCTACCAGCAAACAAACAGCAGTAATGACCAACCTGCAAATACTCCTTTTTCCCCTCTAAATTAATAAAAAAAACATTTTTTGCTGTTTTGTCCTTACATTTTTTGCAAATTTTCGCTAATTGTGTCATCATGTTCGGCGCTCTTATTGCTTCCTGGTTTGACGGTTGTTGTAGGAAAAGTTACACTGCAGGAATTTTTTTGACACCGCTAGAATTTCATTGGAGAAAAAAATTGTTTGGCCGTTAATCGGCTGTCAGTGAACGTGTCAATCTGCCGATGAGTTTTGATAGAGGTTTTGTCCCAGACGAACAAATCATGGCCAAAAATCCCACAGTGTAAACCTGTCTTTAGTAAAAGATTAAATGTTTTAATTAAATTTTGTTTTGTTTTGCCAACAAAAAGTAGTTCCCAAAGATATCTTAGCTGGTTAAAGCTGTACATTAAACCTGGTATTAGGCGTAGTAACCTGTCTATCTATCTATCCATCCATCAATCCATCAATCCATCCATCCATCCATCCATTTCACAACTATCTTCTTCAAAATAAAGGTTCTTTAAACGTTCTTTAAAAGTTGTCTAAATGTAAGAAGAAAACATTTTTCAAATACGTTTTATGGAAGGTTTTCATATCAGTCTCTCGCTATTAATCTACCCTCTTGTGATGTTGAGAGAAAACGTTTCTAGAACACTGTTCTTGAACATCATCCATACTATTCATACCTGATAAATGTTCCCAGAAAGTTTTTTAAACAACAACATGATATAACGTCATGTTATAACTATGAAAATACTTTCTACCAACATTAGGCAAATTGAGCATTTTCATTCCCAAAACCAAAACAGAACATACATAAAAAACACAAGAAAAACTCTCAGAACATAATTTTTCTAGATGGGATGTGTGTATAAGGACACCTGGGGCTGCATAAATCTACGATCTACTTTATATGCTCTATGGCATGTCTTTGAACTGTACGTACATGTACATACAAACCCATACAGTAGGAGTGCAGTGGTTGATAGTTTTTCTTCAGGCGATGCTTAGTTGTGCATCTGTTCTACTGCTTGAGCTTAAAAATCAGTGATTGCGTTAAGGCTCAGATGGAATTATGGAGGAAGGGCCTCACTCCAGGGTGTGACAGCGAGGGAGAGCGTCCCACTGGGACATACAAGCACAAAGGCACAAAGCAGTAGTGTGCAGAATGCTCAGTACATTATGAGTTATTCTTTTATGTGTGCCTGTGTGTAAGTGGGTGAAGGGGCGGGTGTGTGTTCACTCTACCCTTGTGTCTATGTTACATATTACATGTTTCCATTAAAAATGACAGACTAACACATCTATTAAGTCACGTCTGCACATTTTCCACTCCCTCGACAGATCATCGGGCAATTTTATGTGCTCTTAAAATGGCAGCTGATATGGAACCATGAGAGGAAAGAAGATTGAGAGTGAGCAATGAGAAAAAAAGAGAGATGTAGTAGATTTATTCATAAAAACCTGCTTTGTTACTGATATTTTTGCTTTGGAGGTTTCCTGATTCAACTTCGGTCTTCTTTCCCCCCCAGTCTGTTCTCTTTCTCTCTGTGCCTCTGAGGGAGTAGAATCTGAATTTTAAGAAGAAAAAAAAAAGAACGGAGAAGAAAAAAGAGGACAAGTAGATGTTGTGGTACTTTTTAGGGAGCGGTCGTTGAGAAAGTGCTTGTGATGGGCGTCCGTGCGCTCCCCCCCTGCCCGAGGCCCCGATCGATACCAACTCAGAGCAATAAAGCTTTCCCCTGTCATCTCCACAGAATACAAAGCAGCGGAGAGAGAGAGGGAGAGAGGGAGAGAGGGAGAGGTGAAAAGCTGTTCCGCTAGCCAGAGCGATTTCCTAACCCCCCCTTTCCCCACATACCCACTCCATCCAACACAGTGGTGCTCCCCTACCCCCTCCAAGCCTTACCCCTCTCTCCCTCTCTCTCTCTCTCTCTCTCTCTCTCTCCTCTTTCTTTCTCCTTCTTTTCTTTGTCTTTCCTGCTTTTCCTCTATTTTCCTTTGCTACCTGTGCCAGTCCAGTGTGTATCCTGCATGTGAGGTTTCGATATTATCCCAAGCCCAGGAGAATGGGAATGAGTTCTATAGCAGGAAAGTCTTATTCAAGTCATTATCACAATCACGGGGTTTTAGGGTGCTGGTGGGGAAATAAAAGAAAACAGACGCACAACTCCGAGGTTAGACAGATCCTGTCAAGGATAGGAGAGGTAAAGCTGGCTTATAGGAAAGGGGACCGAGAGGGAATGGGGTGATAAAATAAGAGGAGGGGTAGGCAGGAAAGAGAGAGGGATTAGAAGGGGAAAGATGGATAGCGGGAAAGGGGGAAGAGGAATATTGATGCAGACCAGTAGGAGGTGGATGAGGAGGAGGAGGAGGAGGAGGAGGAGGGCTGGAGAGGGTTGAATGAAATCAGTGTAATTGTGGTCTATATTCAACACAGCACTTTATCTGTGTGTGTGTGAGAGACAGACAGAAAGAAAAAAAGAAAGAAAGAAAGAGAGATATAGAGAGGGTGCATAAACACCTTTACCTTTCTAGCTTCTTCTCTGTCTCTCTCTGTCTCACTTTCTCTCTCTCTTTGTCTCTCTTTTTTCTGGTACGATATCTCATTCTTGCTTTTATTGGAAAAAGATGGGCTGAATCCTTCATCTCTCTGCTTTAATTTTCTTCTTTTATTGCGTTATAACACTGTGCCTTGATGCCCATCTCTCTGTCTCTGTCTCTCTCTCTCTCTCTCTCTCTGTCTTTCTCTCTCTCTCACTCTCTTACTATGTTTAACTGGCCGCTATCTCTATGTGAATACCGTAAGTTACTGTACCGTATAGGTAACACAACTATAATAATATATGATATTGTTCATTTTCTCTATTTCTTTTGTTTCTTTCATTTCTTTCACTTGTTTCTTCTTCTTTTTTTCTCTTGCTCATTCTTTGCTCAGGCTTTCTTTCGCTTTCTTTATCCAAGTTGGTATTGATTTTGTTTATTAAAGTGCAGCAGACAAAAGTGCAATTTTTCACCATCTACCTCTGTCACTCCTCCTCTGTACTTTCCGAGGATTATTCTCTGCCACTTTTCTCCCAGTTACATTTTCTTTCTGTTTTCATCCGTCTATTTTGTTCTTTTGATTTGCTTCATGTTTCATTTTTCTCTGTTTTCTCCTTCTCCTATTCGGTGTCTCTGCTCAATTCTTATTTCTTTTTTTTTTTCAAACTCTCAGTGCAGTAATAACGGTGGTAATAGAGGTAGCGGTGTGTGTGCACGTATGTGTGTGTGTGCCGGTGTGTGTGTGTGAGTGTGTGTGATTATTGTCGTGTCGGGAGTCAGAGAAATCGATCGATACAGAAATATGAGCCACTGTGTCAGAAACAATAACCTCCTCTTCCCCTGACACACACACACACACACACACTCTCAACCACATACACTCACACACATACACACTCCACTAAATAAAATAAGGTAAAATTGTGTTACACATGCACACGCTCAAACGCTCGCTCACACAACCTTTCCAGCACATGCCAAGTCACACCACAAACTCATCAGCAAACCTTCTTAAACTATCACACACACACACACACACATGTATGTGTGTGTGTATATATATATATATATATATATATATATATGTATATATATATATACACAAGAGACCATATATATATTTATACACACACACACACACAAACACACACACACACACACACTGGAGACCTTTTTGCTACTGTTGCCTAGCAACGCAACCTCAGTTCCAATTTGAGTGCGGAGAAATGTCCAGTGATGTCACAGCTTGTGCTGACCAGCAGGTTGGAAGCGTTAATAAGGCCTTAAAATGAGAAATAAAGAGCACACTGATGTTGGGATTAAAGAACTCTAGAGGACACAGTGGGGTAATGAGGTGAAGCCCTTGCCTACGAGCCGTTGGCCGTGAGAATGCGAGTCAGGGAAACGAAACACACACATTATGTATGCTCATAACCATTTGCGTCTGCCCAGATGTGTCATGTCCACGAGTCTATCTGCAGAAAGAAATAGTTAACCTACAGTGTTTCAGCGTGCCAACATGAACACACATGAGTAGAGGCCATGTTGAGCTGTGACAGCATGAAGATTGATGGCTCTCCTGAGGCCCCCCTTAGACAGACGGCTGATCAGATAAACAGGAAAGCGCAGGGGATGAGAAATAAGAAGAGAAAGAAAAGGTGAGCGGAAAGGAGAAATGGAAAGAAAGAGAAAAGGTGAGGAGAGGTACAGAGGAAATGATTGGACAAAAACAACAAAAAACAAGGACAAGAAAAGAAGAGCAAACGGCGCAGACAGGAAATAAAAAGCGAGGAATTACAAGAGAACAATGCGCACAAAGATGCACTAAAAATCCTTTCATATGAAACTACACAGCCAAAACACCCAACACACACTTTCACTACTAACATCCTGTAGCCTCACAGGGGGTGGCGTTTCCATAGGAACCAGGAAAATTTTTTTGCTGTCAAGGCAAAATAATGACCTCAAATAATGTTGAAATACATGGCCACGCCTCCCCTCGACCTGTGGGGTGTGTGGCCACGAGCCTAACGTCTAAGGTCGCGATCTTTCACCTTCCACCCCCCCAAAATGCACACAGCCAGACAAAGAGTCCGTCTGCTGACCATGAACTCCAAATAACACTCACACACACAGACACACACACAAACACACACACACGTAGTGATCAGAATAATAATAATAATGATAATGCTTCTCAGTGTTCTTTTTTTATACATTCAAAAAACTAAAACTCACAAATATACAATTAAAATTCTTTTAAATAAAAATTATATAGATGAATAAAATTCGAAGCAGGAGCAAACTATAAAAGAGGAAAGTTAATTACACGGGCACACAGGATAGTTAAGAAATAATTACTAACCAAATGTTTGATAAATAGTTTAAACACTACTGAAAAGGCTAAAGACGATGTTTTACTACTTAGTCCACTGAAAAAGAATGGGCTCCTATAAAAAAAATGTTATTAAACAGGGTTTAAGGCTGTAGGGAATGTTACAGGGGTTCTGATAAATTATGTCATTAATAATTACCACAGATAAACAAAATATATTAAATAAAATTGTGTAATAAGGAATTGGATAAGTCGGGGTTTTTTTTATTTCTGAGAGCTGAATGAAAAATGAGTCTGTAAATCCGGAGGGATTTTAGAGCCACTGCTGCCCCCAGCTGATAAAGCTGCAGTACTGCAACACAATACGACCTTCATCATCCAGTCTTCTCTATCAGGAAGTGACTATTCTCAAAGACATCCCAAATAATAATATATATTTTTATTATACTATTGAACATTTGGAGTATATTTTATTATTATGTTTTTATAACGTTTTAAAATAATTAAATTCCATACTGAATTTCAATTTCCTCGATTATAACTTCTATAATCCAGTCTAGTTGCATAAAGTTGTTCACATTTTTTTCTACATTTTAAAGACAACTATTAAATAAAAACTTTAATAATTTATCCACAAAGACTCCCTAAGCCCCTATTAATGTATGAATATATGGAACGTATGCTTGTACTTTAAAAACACCTCCATTTAAAAATCAGAAATTGAATTAATATCATGCTGAGATTTGTCTTTTTATTCATTTGTAATTTAGTTCATCTTTACCCAGTGTTTTATTAGGATCAGTGCTGTTAAAAAGCCATTCTCGGAAATGCATTCTAAACAATCCGTCAGTGACTAACATACACATACACACACATACACACACACACACACCCACACACACACAAAAACACATAATTAGCATAGACAATTTTTGGAAAATTTTGAGAAAAGTAGAGAAAAACTGAGAGGAAAAACCGCAGACAGAAAAGACTGCAAAAAAACACTACATTTCCTAATGCAAAAAACACTACATTTCCTATGTTTTATATATATATATATATATATATATATATATATATATCTATATATATATAGATATATATATATATGTATTATCATAAGGAGTCTCGATAAAGCTTTTATTTTAAAGCTTTTTTTATTTTAATAACCAAATAATATAGGCAAATATTTTAAATATTAACTAATTATTAATAATAATTTATAGCAAAAATTGAATTAAATGAATTGAATTAATCATAATAATGACTCAGATATTAGAATGATTAATTGTTAGGAGTAATAATTAGTTTTTATCAGTCCCTGTGATACTGAACATCTGACTTCCTTTCATCCAGTCTGATAAACTGGTTAGGTCCAGAGTATTCCCTAAACTAATATTCAGTATCACACTATCCTATCATTTAATTTGGATCTAGTCTGAGTTCTAAGAGTATTAATAACCCCCTCATACCGTAAAATACAGTATAGTGATCAGCGGTTATAAAATGATACAGAACTGTAGTCAGGATCATCATTTCCAAGACCGAGTGATGAGTCAGAATCAAGTCTAAATAAAAGTAAAACCTCACATCCAAGAAAAACACCCACAATCCTCGATTAAATCATATTATTCTATCATCCTTAGTTTTATTATACACATGCATACCACTGATTATTGATGTGGCCCTAGTAAGCAAAAAAACCAGGTAAATCTGTGTAGGAATCATTAACTAATTACATTTACTTCATTACATTTACAAGTAAAGCTTTTGGGTGATTTTTACTTTTAGAGTACATTTAATGATGTGTACTTTTACTCTTACTCAAGTACATTTTAGTGAAAAAACATTAATTTTATTCGGCTACATTTGTCATCGATCCTCCGTTTCCTGAGATTCTTTAAATATTTAGTTTATATGAATTGTTTCGTGAGATTTTGGAGAGGCTGCATTAAGAGAGGCTGCTACTAATTTCCTAATTTCCTGCTTAAGTTTAGCGCATGTTTAATTAAATTAACATATACACACATGTTTAAAAGACAATCAAATTGAGGCCAAATTGAACCCTATAAATAATTATTTGATCTTGATCTATGGGCACTTTAAACCACATTGCACACACTGTCTGAATATTTTTCCTCATATGTGCGCTCGTGCAATCAATGACAAATGTTCAAATCTACAAACACGCACATTTTTACATTCATTCAACACAAAACTAAATAAACTGAACAACAAACTGGGACGTCCTGCATTTAAACAAGAATCCGGACACCCCAGTAAAGTTTTTTGACACATCACTAAAGTTTTTATTTGACATGTCACTGAAGTGTAGAAGATCCGTGCAAAAACAAAATGTAGAAAGTCTGAGTTCGTTTGAGATTTGATCAAGTACTTGAGTTCAGATTTTGGGTCACCTCTGCAAAAAAATATATAAACACAGCTTTTATTTTTTCATTTTATTATTTGAGAATTCATGAAAAAACAAGAAAAATTCTTATTTCTTATATAACCCTAGTATTGGTAAACAAAATAATTTTAGTTGCTGATATCAACATCCTTTTTGCTTTGCAAATTATTACTTCAACGAAAGCCAGAGAAATTTCAGTCAGTACAAAAAACATCTCGAAGTCTTGATATATTAAGTTATACCGCCTCAGGATAATGGAGTTTTATTGTGGGTGATAAAAACTTACAATGAAGCCAGAATGCACAGCTTTAGTCAGACGACTGACAAAAAAATAATAATACCTTTTAATATAATTTATAATACTGACGAATGAACAGCTAATGATTACGACGAAGGAGTATAGATGTTATATTAACACTGGGTAAATTGAGACATGTGACCTCCTACGATGCTAAGATTTGATGGAAATTATAAATCATTACATAGCACACCTGTGAAAATAGTTGTAATGATTCATGTTTCCCTAAAGAGAAAAACTTTTATTTCCAAAATATATGTATTCAGTACAAGCAGGACGTACAAAAAAAAAGAGCTGTGCGGGTCATGATTTAATCGTTAACAGCAAATCTTTTCTTTTAAACCAATTTTACTTTGCAAAGACATTCATCATAACTGAAACCTTAGGGGTTAAATAACTAAACTGGATTGATCCATTTTTAATCATTTGTTATATCTTTAAGCCTTAATGTCGAAACATTTTCATCAAAACTATTTATTTTTATTTGTTCACAATTTAAACTGCACTGTTTTCCCATCATTACTGACCCCATTAGAGATTATAAAATTCCAATCCAACCTGTAATTATTAGGTATTGTTATAAAGGTCTATTCTCTCTGCAGCATCACTCACTCTGTGTTCCCGCTCTCTGGAAATTGGAGGTGGCAGTTCCTGAAGGTCGTAGCATTAACAGGTGGATGCATTACAATCCACATGGCAGTCAGTGGTTGATTCGGTAGTTCATTTTTGACTTCCTGTCTGTGATGATTTACTCTCAGTGTTCCAAAAGTGTTAACAACTTGTAGAAAATCTTCACTTTCGTAGAGTTGAAATGTCTAATCTAATTATTGCAACTGATCAGATCTAATAAAAACTTAAAGGTGTTTAGCCCTCACTACTGTTAGTCACCATCTTATTATTATAATTAACTAGTATTACTGTTAGCAAGCTAAATGGAAGGAGGCATTAAGTTTATAACAGTCAAACAAAAAACGTAATTGCTTCAGTTTGCAAAGTGTGAAGGTAATTATTAAATACAGTATAGACAATTTTTCTATTTTTTTTAAATTCCATACTGAAAAGTGGCACGGGGTGCCCCCTGAAAAGGGCCTAAACCCACCCCTAAGATTTAATATAAATAACACAAATTTGTGGTGGTAAGTAAACTCCGCCAACGTATGTGAACAAGAACGACACACTGTCCCAGTCATTAAATCTAAGGTTGTCAAGATCTGTCAGGACATGAAACTAAATAGAAAGGTTTTGCTGTAAAAGGATACAGATAAATAATAACATGTAAAAGAGTACATTTACATTTATGGCATTTGGCAGACGTCCTTATCCAGAGCGACTTACATTTATCTCATTTATACAACTGAGCAATCAGGGTTTAAGGGTCTTGCTCAGGGGCTTGCTGAGGACACAGTGGCTGTATAAGCAGCTTTTCTGCCCACATTAAAACCTTTACACTTTAAACTCTCGTGACAAGAGGTGTGTCACAGAGCAGAGTGGAAAATCAAAGCTACAAACGGAACACACATCCTCATTCTTGCTGTTTATATTGAGGTTTTTAATGTTAAACGATACACGAGATCCAGAGTCTAAGAAAGAGTAAGTCATGTGCGTGAGTGTGTGTGTGTGTTCAAGGAGCATGTATGGCTGCGGCTGCGGCTCGTGAGTGACTCTTTCCAGCAGCCCCAGCAATTTCCACTGACAAAAATGCTCCCCCTCTTTTTTGCCTATATCTGTTCATCTGTTTATCCTTTCATGTTGTTCGTCAGTGTGGTCGTCCCACTCTCGAACTCTTCCCCCACTTTCTCCTCGTCTAACCCAATGTTAGCTGCCCACCGTTTTTCACTTGTTTACTTCCTCTTTACTTCACTACGGGTGTCCTTTTCAAAGCTGGCGCCTTTTACTTGTCACATTATGCTTCTGTAACGTTTCATCTGTCCTGCGTTTCATCTTCAACAAAAGGCTATACATAACAAATCGTATGAAGTGAACCCAGAAATTCACTTTATAAATATTAGAAAATGTCTAAATAAGTGTGCGCTTCGACACAGGAAGTGGGCAGTCAGGGGGAGGAGGTGTGGGAGGTGCAGTGGAGAGAGAGAAGGTACAGAAGAGAAGGAGGGAGGAGAAGTAGAGGGAGGAGTGGGGAGCAATTTCTTACGTTAACTTTTACGTTATCAGTTTGTTCCTCCTTATTGGCCTCTCGCACTGACAGGGGCAGAGAGAGACTGAGTGTGTGAATGTGTAAAAAGCTAAGGAGAGAGAGAGAGAACAAGAAAAAGAAAAACAGACAGAGGGAAAGCAAGATAAAGAAATAAAGAGGGGAAGAGGTAAAACAAGTGTACACATTAGTATCAGTATGACAAAGACGGCACCGATAGCAGCGATGGATTACTCACATCTGTGGTTGCCAGGTACGTCTCTTTGCTTCCTGGGTCAGTTATTGGGTCAGCTGCAGCTTTTAATAAGTAAAGTGAGAGTGAGCAAGAGGGAGACATTTACATTTGATGCAAATGTAGTTAAGTCAAAAAATATGTATGTATTTATGTAAAAACACAGCTTGTTTTAACATTTTAAAGCCAGTTTCCATCTTTGCTTTTGTTCGAGATATAAAACCTCTAACATCAGCGGATGTTTATTTTAATTCAACTGCTCAGAAATCATTTGCACAAGTTTGATGGTTAAAGGTTCCTGTTATAATTTCTGTTAGATATCAGCTTTAATAGTTATGTGCTGTTGCAGATGTACTTTGCAGTTTGCTAATTTGTTTGGGTTTTTTTAACATCTTGCTCAAAGCTTGTACAGTTGTGTGTGTTGAGTATAAATGAATGAATGTACATGTACATAAAAACCGAGAGCGGGGAAACCCTTCAAGGATCTGTGGCGAGGCCCACTGTAGTATTTCCACTATTACAGAGGATTCCAATCAGGACCTTTGAGGAAGTGAAAAAATTCTTAATTATCCAAACGTCTTTTCTTGTCTTAGAGAGTAGTAATAATAGAGATGAGTTTGGAGTTTGTACTGTACATAGTGATGTAATGTGTGTATGGAGAAAGAAATGTAAAAGGTTAGAATAATTATAACTTTGTATTAAATGTTAGTAGTTTAGAAAATGGGTGAGAAAACCATGACTTAATTCAACTGACTAACGAAAGACACCACCTCATTGAGAAAAACTTAGCAAGTGCCGGTGTAGTACTGTGTACGTGTGAAGACCTGCTGATGTTCTTACAGTATTGGAAGGTATTTATGTAAGGGAGTGGGAGTTGTGTGTTGGAACATATTTACATATGTGTTTGACGGAGGAGTCGAGTATGAGTATACGTAAGGAGGACACAGCGTTTCCTTCGTCCTGTCATGGAACTTTCTCTCTATCTCCAGCACTGGGTCCAAGATAGACACATACACAGCGCTGTGTATTATAATAGTCAGTATATATAGTTGTTCCAAATCATAGAAATCATATAGCAAACATGCTTTTCTAAAAGTGCTTCCAATTTGCAGAAAGGGTTTTAATAATAAATGAATATTTTAATTAAAAAAAATGATGCTAGTCTAGCCTGGCTTTAACAAAGAAAGCTTCATGAAAATATGCTTTTCTTAAACTTTTGATTTAATTTTTAATAAGAGGTTCAATAACCTTATACAGCCACTTGCTTTCACCAGCTTACTAAAACAGAAGTCCTGCATGACTTATAATAGATTTAGTTTGTTGTAGTTGAAAAAATCTATTTAATTTAAATCAGATTATAATAATACTTCTTATTTTATTCTTATTCTTATTAATATGTGATTAAACCTTTTATTTCAATAAATGGGCAAAATTAGTGTGTAAGTAATGCAGTATTAATTGTTTTAAATAGTTCTCCCTGTTTAAAGAGGTGGTTAGGATAAGGTGGTTCATGTTGTTAAACAGTTAGTGTAGTGTTAACTTTGAAGATATACTTGAAGTGATTAGTATCTCTCTTTCTCATTCTCTCTTTCTCTTTCTTTCTCATTCTCTCTATCTTTTTCATCTGAAACACACATCTGTGCTGAATGTTCTAGTGACATACAGGTGGCCTATGATGACATGATAATAAAAGTAATAGCTGTGGATTATACAACCATAACATTGTGTAAGTGGGGTTTTTTTCGTACCGATCCAAATGTACCCATAAATATCGCAGTACATTCTGTGAGCGTGTTTGATTTCCTATTTTTACATTTGCATGTAAACAACTAAAACAAATCTTTTGCATTAAAAAAAATATAAAAAAAAAATAAATTAAGTTAAGCGGAATTGTAGCTCGACTGAGGGAACGGTTTCCCTCCTGTCAATAAAAACACCCCACATAGAATGACTAATGTGAGTGTGTGTAAGTTTTTATTTACATTGTAAAGGATGAACATGTCTACTTGAAGAAAATAAGTGTGTTTAGTGGTGTGCAGTAGATTAATAATAGACATTCTGACAGTAAGGGTTTGGTTTTACACATTGTATTCCCCCCAGCTTGAGGGGAAGTGGAGAGGGAAGTGAGAGACAGATTCTAAACCTCTTATACTCATACCCCATAGCTTATGTACCCCACAGTCACTTCATATGAAACTAGACTATCGACAAACGCACAATGCAGACAAATTCGTAGTTAATCAAGTAACGTAAATTACTTAGAGCTGATGGTCAGACTAATAGCTGAATGCATGTTCCGTTCCGTCTCTATGTCTTTTTCGACTAACTGTTCAGTAAAAATAGCTGATGTGCACGTTTCCATGACGCATAATTATGATGATAGCAATATACAGTTTGTAATGTAATCTTGAAATATTGGCTGAAGTTCACTCCAAACCCCAAACCAGGTCGGGACTTCTGTCTTTAACTCTAAGAGTGGCTATAAGGGGACAGGGAAACTGCCGGGGCTTTCCTCCCGCAGCACTTCCTCCCTTTTCCAAATCAGTGTTTTAACGGAAAAGTGCACATTTGCAAAAACATGCAAAAGACATTTAGATGCATGGCACATTAAGGACAGCTGTCCACTTATGATAACAGTCTCGTCTCTATCATGTGCTGATAGTATGATGGTTCACAGCAACAAGGAATGCTACAATTGCACACTTTATTATGGACTTTAATATAAATAAAGCTGATTTTTGGAACCGAGCTTAAGTATATCCAGTACAAACATTGTTTCTGCATGGCTTTAATAACATACTCCAGAGTAATCTGATTCATTACACCATGACCTTTACTTTTTCATCCTTTTACTTAGTTCAGTGTTTGTCACTCACTGCTGTGTTCTCCTCACTCATGAACCACTTTCGCCTTCTTTAAACAGGGAGACCTTTCCAAAAAAAAAAAGCATTAAAATCGTATTAGTGTAATTGTATATTCATTGTGGCTATTCATTAATGACAGTGTATAACATAATAATAATAATGATGATAATGATTTTCCACACATAGACCTATCTATCTATCTATCTATCTATCTATCTATCTATCTATCTATCTATCTATCTATCTATCTATCTATCTATCTATCTATCTATCTATCTATCTATCTATCTATCTATCTATCTATCTATCTGTCTGTCGTAGTCCTGCAGCACTTCTGTACTTCGTATTAGCAAAAAGTGCCTTTATAGTTAAAAATCTTATTAAAAAAGTAAGTAGTGATAAATATTAAGATCATTTATTAAGCATGTTTGTCACTTTTCCTTCCGATCTGTGTTCTTTTCTTTAAATTATTATACAGTTTTCTATTATACAGTTATATTTCACGAAACTTCCTGTGTTAATGCCTGGCTTAGACTAGCATCAATTCTAAAGAAAGTTAAAGCTAACATATGAAAAAGACACAACAAACTCAAACGGCGTAGCTGCTTTAAAACCAAAAAAGAAAAATTTAATCTTTTATTATTATTATTATTATTATTTTTTAAAAAATCGGCAGCTGGGTTTTGTTGTTTGTATGCTTTAAAAAAATAGATATGAATTTAACAGATTATCTACATTCTTCTTGCCTGAATTGTGGAAATAGTCAACTGAGAATGATGAGTGAAACGTGTGGAAGAATAGCGAAAGCCAGCTAGCGGGGTAGGGAAGCGTTTAATATGCAGGTGGCTGATATAATTAGTCGTTGGGCTTATTTGCATGTATTTCACAAAAGGGAAGTGAGCGTGTCTCTATGAGAAACTACGCTTAAGACGTGCATGCGAGGATGTGTCTCTTATAGTGGCATCTTATTCCCAGACTTTAGGATATCAAATAAATAGAATGCATTTTTTTAAATTGTACTTCCTCTTGTGGATAGACTTAATGATGTTTTGATATGGAACCCAAAATGATATAATACACTGTAGAATTTAATCATTGTATTATAATCATATTTTTTTTTTAAAATGACAAAGAAATCCTTTACTTCTCCTTAATTTAGATATCATAATTTAATTCCAAATGATTGAAAAAATCTGTACATATTTTATCCAACATGCATGCTTTATTTTACATTTTTTTTGTGAGACGTGATTTTTTTTCTTAAATATAACTATTTACATTTATATCTCAAATAATCGTTCAGGAAAAGAAGTGTTTCTTTTAACACTATTTAATATTTTAAAGAGTTAAATAGCACATTAAAGATTTAAAGACACATTAAAAATAATTGTAATCATTGTGTGTGAGAATATAAATGATTCATTATTAAATTGTCCTTTGTATAGTGTCACATCTCTGTCTGTATTTTACTGCATGTTCTTTAAGATGAGGACAAAGTGGAAATCCTGCGTAAAACAAAAAACCCAGAATTTGATTTTCTTGCTTTCTCAATTGAAACACAACCTTGTGATGCACTCTTGAGTTGATGTGTTTCATAAGTGTGTGTGAAATGCAGTTGTGTTTTCCCATACATTGCCCCTCTTCACTGTTATGAGAAAGGAGTGTAATTTCGAGTCAGCAGTATAAGATGAGCTTCGGTTTCCTGAGTGTTGTAACCTGGAAACTAGGGATCCATTCACTTGCTCTGGTTCGCCTCAAGACACTTCAATGGTTTTTCCCTTGCTGTTGATTTTGCTTTAAAATGACTTCCTTTTAAAGGGACGCTGGATGAAAAGTTTTGTTATTTGCTTTTATCTTTTTTCTGTCACTGCTACCGTGATGAACAGCAGGTTATTTTTAATATGGCAGTAACACTTTATCAACTTATTTATCAACTTTAAACATCTAACAATGCTGTCTTTTCTTCTGTAGATATCAGAATGTCAAAGCCAATAGAGGTCGAAAATCCTGAGGCAGACTCTCCGATGGACAATACAGGAGGTACGTTAGTGTGTGTGGGTGGGTGTGTGCTCAAAGCCAGACCAAAAGCATAAACAACCTAATCTGTTTAGGGTCCTGTGGCCACCAGGGGGCCCCCAAAAGTAGATGAAGGAGATGATTTTTTGTTTATTTTTTGTTTATTTTTTAATGGCCAATTAAATAAAATTAAATAAGATTGATACAAATAAAATGGCTACTATTTAGCTGAAGATATTTACATTTACATTTGTGGCATTTGGTAGACACCCTTATCCAAAGCGGCTTAGATCTATCTATTTTATACAACTGAGTAATAGGGGGGTTGCCTTGCTCAGGGGCCCAGCAGTGGTAGCGTGGTTGTAATGGGAGTCAAACCCACAATCTTGCAGTTAACACACACAAATACCAATCAACATCAGTTATGTGTCCTATCCCACCCGCAAACACAGGAGAAACAAGTTTCTCCTTGAAATAAAACTAATTCAGTGTGCTCAATTATAATTATTGTAACAGCGTTATAACGCGGAAAGCAGTCATTTGTTTGATTACTCATTGTTGAAAAAGCATAGAGTTAATAATACCATTTATTTATAACATTGTTATTCCCATCATTGCTGAGGGGCCACCAAATATAATTCTGTTCAGGGCCCCCTAAACTCTGGGCCAACTATGGATGTGTGTGTGTGAGAGAGAGAGAGATCCTTGTATTGGTATTTCATGTTTTTCTCTCTACCTGTGTATCTATGTTAGATTCAGAAAGGAACGGTTTGGACTCCAATAATCAGGTGGGTCTTTAATTTAAAGCAGCAGCTATTTTAAAAGGAACTTTTTAAACTATTTCTATTCTGCTAAACGTTTTTTATCAACAGATTCCATCAATGAAAATCAGCCCCTTCTCACTTTCTCCAACACTAAGTGCCAGCAACAAGGTAAATGACTCACCTTAAATAGATGTGTATTTTTGTATCCCGGACTGATTTGCATGTTGATTCACCGATATGTTGAATGAAATGTCAGAAAAATCTGATAATAAACCCAAAGAAAGAAAACTAATCGAAAGGCCACAGAGGGCATCAGGAAGGAAGAAACCTACTGAGTACTAACACACTGCAATTCAGTTCAATGTGACAATTCATTATCACATTAACCCCATAATCAGTGGAACAAGTTAATTTTGATGATTTGCGATTTGGCTGATGTGTTCCTAGTGTGTAAATTATTTGTAAAAAAAAAGACTTTAGAAGTAGATTATCAATCTCTAGTAGTTAAAATCCGATTTAATTATCTGTTTTCAGATTCATACTTTTATACTGTATTTAATTCATACTTTTGTGTTTTCTTTATTCACGTCTGCGCTTTTAAAAGCTTCCCTCTAGAACAGCATTTATATTAAGTAATTCCTCATGTCTGTAAGAGCAAAATATTCTGAACTGAATTGGCTTTGTATTGATTTTGTTGAATATTTTAATTATTTTAATGCATGTTTAATTATAAACTCAGCTTCGACCAGCGCATGATGCACACTAAATGATCATTTCTATTGTTACACTTTTTGTTGTATTACATTACACATTTTTAAAATAACCTCTTAACCTCTTAAAAACACAGTACTACTCCTTGGTTCTCAGTCTCTACCTCTAATATAACATGTAAGTATTTCCTGTATATTAGGTTCAGCTCCTTTATGTGTTGGTACGATATGTGTATCTGTAATTGAACTCTGCAAGTGACTCCTGTATATTACTGAGCGATTAGGGGTTAGAGGCCTTACCCAGGGACCCAACAGTGGCAAATTGGTGGTGCTGGGAATCCAACACTGATTTACCAATTAGTAGTTCAGCACCTTAACCACTGTAATACCACTTCCCCCTATACGTGCTATGTGTTCTGTCTTCTGATGTCGAGGTTTATTTGTTTCTGTTCCTTAAACCTGACAGCTTAACCACCGGTAGCACATCCTGAGCAGGTTGAATAGATTGTTAAAACACAGGCTAAAGAGTAACAAGCCCAGAGGCACATCATACAAACCCAGTGGGGTGGGATGTTGTGTAAAACAGGAATGAAATTAGAATACAATGCCGTGCAGTACAAATTGTTGACCCATTAATAATTGAAAACACCCCAAAGACAAGATATGCAATGTTGAAACTAATTAACTTTATTGTATAGAGTTGCAATTATTCATTCATTTTTAATTTTATGGCTAGAACATGTTCCAAAGAGCTGGAACAGGGGCAACAAAGGGCTGGGAAAATTAGAAATTGCTCCAATAAACCACCTGTTTAGAAAATTCCACAGGTGAAAAAGTTAATTGGAAACAGGTGAGTATCATGATTGGGTATAAAAGGAGGAATCCAGAAAATTTCAGTTAATCACAGGCAAAAACAGGGCAACTTTATTAGAATTGGGGCTGATTTCCCAACCCTATGAAATGTAAAATTTCAACTGGATTTATGGATTAGCGGCACCACAGACAGTCGCTTTTTAAAGCACGCTGATGTTTGTGCAGCAGGTATTTAAGAGAATGGAATTTAGATGTCTCACCTGTGTTTCCTGTTCTTTCTCAGGCCAAAGTGGAGGAGTGTGGAGAGATGTCTCCACCTTCAGTTCAGGCCACACCCACTCAAACATCTCTCCCACACACACAGCTGATGCTGACAGGAAGTCAGCTGGCAGGAGTAAGACACACACACGCACACTGACACCCACACTTTTGCTCTATATTCGCATGCAAAATCTGTTTAGTCTAGGTCATGCTAAGCTTTCTACTGCCACCATGCTATCACTTCCAGAGTTGTGTCTGTGTGTTATAAAAGTATGAAAAAAGATCTAATTAGGAGAATAATATAATATTAAGCAATTATATCTATAAAACAATTTATATTATTGTATATTGATAAAGGTAAAGAAAGTTTGTATTTTAGTTGTATAATAAATTGTAATAAATTGCTGCTATGTGCAATAATATTTTTTAAACCCAAAAAATATAAAAGAGATGCTTTTGTAAAGGTTTTTTTTCAATAATAAAAACACTTTCACCAAGGTATCCAGACCTGTAGACGCTGCTATACACAGCTATTGCATTTAAGATCGCTATTTTTGCGCTTTTTGCACTTCCAGTTCTTTTATCAGAGGATTTCCCTTTTTTCTCTTCCCCTTAACCTTATCTTCCTCTTTTCCTGACTTACTTTTTGCCCTTTACTGTCTCGCCCCAGCTGACTGCTCTCTTGCCTGCTCAGCAGCAGTTGCTCCTCCAGCAGGCTCAGCTCCTGGCCGCAGCTGTGCAGCAGTCGCAGGCAGCTCACGCAGCCAGCCAGCAGCAATCGCAGCAGCAGCAGCAGCAGCAACAGGCCAGTCAGCAGGTAGCGCTGTCCCAGCTGCAGAGCCAGACAAAAAGTGCTCAGGAGCAAAGTGCTGCTCCTGTCTTGCCTCCTCCTCACCAGCTTACCCTATCTCAACCCATCCAGCTCACTGCCCAGGTACACACGGTCACAGGACTTCTTCTACACCATATAATAAAAAAATATGCATTATCTCAAACATATTTTGAAATATACTGTACAAAAATGAACAAATTATATATCATTTAAAATAAACGTTTTAATGTAAATTTACATACATATATTTTCTATGAAATCGGATCACAATGACACCTTATGTCACTGTGTGTATATATATATATATATATATATATATATATATATATATATATATATATATATATATATATATGCGTGTGTATATAAAAATTATGTTTTGAACTGATTTACGTAATATTTAATTAAACACACTAACACACGTCCATTGTCTCAGAAACAAGTATGGCGGAGAAAATAATGGCGTCTCCAGCTTTGTGTCAGTTGTAATTTTAGATATGTGTTTTGTTAAAGAATTCTGATAAGTATTGTACTGCAATATATCGTGAGACGCCTTGCCAATACACAGACTTTATATATGTGAGACATGAGATGTGACAAAGTCTTAGCCATATTTTAAAGGGGTGTTTCACCATGTATCAACATTTAGTTATTATATAGGCATGCTTGATGTATGGAGACCAATGTATATTCTTTGTTCTTACACATCATGTTTAAGCTTCAATATGAACTATAAACCAATGAAGTTTGTTCTCGCACTCCAAGCAAGTACGGTTGAGCTTTTGTTTAGGTTTGTTAATAAAAGTTTGTGTAGATAAAACCCTTAATAAATCCTGTTCATCATATGAAGTGAGTGAGGTCTATAAGGTTTGAAATGTTTTTAAAATATATTGTGGTTGGAATAAATTTTTTTTTTTTGGCTTTTCAAAATATATTTTATTGAAAAAAAAAACCCAGAAAAAAATCTCAGATACAACAAACTTTGATATCAACCTTTTCTGTATGTATGAATAAGTAACAATGGGCACAATTATAGTATTTAAAACAATATTATTACCGGTGTCTAGCATTGCAGTAGCAGTTTTTTACTAATTTTACCACCGCAAGTTTGACCACGTTTACCTTCACTAGCTTTTTCGATCCACTCACGTATTGTCTATATCTACTTCAGGACATCCAGCAACTGTTGCAGCTGCAGCAGTTGGTCCTCGTTCCAGGGCATCCTTTGCCCTCACCTGCACAGTTCCTTTTGCCACAGACACAGCAAGGGCAGCAAGGTGGGATCTTTACCCTATGCACTAGATATAAATATATATAAATATACATACTATTTGAAATGTGCTATTCTCTTTCTCTCTCTCTCTTTCTCTCTATTGTTTTTCTCTCTCTCTCGCTCAGGGCTGCTATCGACACCAAATTTGATTCCACTACCTCAGCAAAACCAGGGGGGTCTCCTTACTGCCCCCCCTTCCCTCAGTCTTCAAGCACAGGTAAAGCGGGATTTTTTTTTAAAACCCTAAGCATGTATTTGACTTGTCTGTTCAAGGCTGTTTCGAGTCGTGCTTGTTGGGTTTATTGTTTGTGTATTTCTCCAGCAGAGAGAAAAGGTCATGGAGAGCAACATCAGTACGGTGACCCCTGTGACCTCTCATGCAGAGGAGCCAAGTGACCTGGAAGAACTCGAACAGTTTGCTCGCACTTTTAAACAAAGAAGAATTAAACTTGGATTCACACAGGTTGAAAAAAAGCACAAATGCACACGCTTTGTCATAAAATCATTGATAATGCAGCTATCTGTACACTAGATGGCAGTAGACAAAAACGAGCAACAAGGAATTTAACACACTGGCCCTGTCTCAATACCTAATACTTAATAATTTCTCTCCTTGTCAATTTTGCCAAGCTTTTTCGAAAAGTCTGCCAAAACTAAAATATGATTGGACAAACAATAAACAATACATGTATCCACATAAACAGATTTTTTTAAATAATTACTTACATGACATGGTTTATACATTTTATTTAAAACAGTGTAAGATGATAAGTGTATGCAGAGCTTTTTTTGAGCATTAATACACTATATATACTTTTACAGTGTTGATTGTGCATTGTAATCTCTCTCTGTCTCTCTCTCTCTCTCTCTCTCTCTCTCTCTCTGTCTCTCTCTTTCTCTTCTCTCGCTTTTTTTTCTCTCTCTGTCTCTCTCTCTGTGTCTCTCTGTGTCTCTGTGTCTCTCTCTGTCTCTCTCTCTCTCTCTCTCTCTCTCTCTCTGTCTCTCTCTTTCTGTCTATCTGCAGGGTGATGTGGGTCTGGCTATGGGCAAGCTGTATGGTAATGACTTCAGTCAGACCACCATCTCCCGCTTTGAGGCTCTAAATCTCAGCTTTAAAAACATGTGCAAACTCAAACCTCTCCTTGAGAAATGGCTCACTGATGCTGGTAACTGCACCATCTCACACATATCCTGAGAAGCAAAACAGAAAACATAAAGTCCTCCTCACTTAATGCAAGCTGAAAACATTTATTAGCAGTATTTAAGTATAAGGTTATAAATTAACTTCTGATTTATAAACTATTTCGTAACTACAACGAAACTGATCATAAGTGCTTATATGAGTGAGGATTACATCTATCGATGAATTTGTTCCAAGTGTCTTCTTCTTGATTAGATGCTTATTGATAATAGCTGATTATGTGATTGCAGAGACCATGTCGATGGACACTACTTTGCCAAGTCCCAGTTCTTTGTCCTCACCATCTCTAGGAATTGAGGGTCTGCCTGTTCGCCGCCGCAAGAAACGCACCAGCATCGAGACCAACGTGCGCGTGGCTTTGGAGCGCAGCTTTAGCACGGTGAGACATTACAAAAACTCGACCTTACCTAATATTATATATGAAATGGTCACGTGTTACATGACGCAAGCAAATATTAAGCAGAAAAAAATATGTTGGAAGAGTTAACACTTTGAAAGAAGGTCAGGAGGTCATAGCCAAAATCTAATAAAGATTTATTATTTATTATACTATTTATAAATGATTAATTATTTAAAAAGTATATACAGTATATAAGTATATACTATACAATAGGTATACAGTGATAAATGCTGTTAAGGTAAAAAATATCAACAAAAAATCTACATTTACATGTTTTGCTTCTTGTTTATAAGCCCACTAGTTTTTCTTTATGCTGAATATATAATGATAGAAAAAATTCTGTACTGTAAGATATATAATTCTGACCTGCGGTGGTTCAATCCGGGAAAAACTATTGTTATTCATATATTATTGTTATTTAACTAATATTAGTCATTCTAATTAAATGCATGATTAGACTTTAGTAGTTTCTCAAAACAAAGTAATTGTGCTGTTTTAGTAACACTTTTAATACCAGCATATGTTAAGCTTGTGGCTTCTGTCACCACTAGTCATGTTTAAAATGTGTAGCCGAGTTCTAATGAAACTGTGATGTCGCGTCGCTCTCTGTGCTCAGAATCAGAAGCCTACCTCAGAGGAGATTCTACTCATCGCTGAGCAGCTAAACATGGAGAAGGAGGTGATCCGCGTCTGGTTCTGCAACCGTCGGCAGAAAGAGAAACGTATTAACCCCTCCAGTGCCACCCCTCCCCTGCCCAGCCAACCCCAGCCTGCCACACACAAACCCCCCTGCTACAGCCCGCACATGGTACGACCCGGCCTGATCCTCACAACCTCAAGCTCCCTTAACGCACAAAGCTCTGTGATTGTTTCTCCTGCATGCGCACACTACGCCAGCCTTCTTCTAGAGCATAAAATCCTGAACACACCCAAATCCATCACTCCTATTTTTTTTAAACTAAACCTTTCCATTATTTATCTATTTAGTGTTCAGGACGTTATGTACTCGAAAAGCACTTTATTAGGTACTAAAGGGTTCAGAACTTTCTAGGCTGCTGTTATTTTACTAGTCGATTGGGAATTGTTATCAGTGTATTTTTGAGTCAAAGATAAACAGGATTTTGATCATTTTGGGGCCTAAGAGGCTTTTCGCATAATTGACTTAAGCTGAGGTTTTGTGCTTATATTTCTTTTTTATTTCTGCTCACATTCAGCAGACACCCTTATACAGAGTGACTTATATTCATCCCAACAAGTGATAAATGTAAACTTTTAATATGTACAGTAACATTTAATATTATAAAGATTTACAGGTTTAAAGATAAAGTATATTATGCAATAAAACAGTTCTATAACTAAAGGTAGGATAAACTGCATTACCTTTTGCCAGGGGCCTCGCTAGCAATTTTGAGCCCTATGAAAGAATATAAGGTTGCGCCGCCTAATCACATCCATTCTGTACTGTTACTACTAATAAAACAGATCTCTGGGAGCCCCAAAAGTGTGTGGGCCCTTAGAATCATCCGAACTAACGGGGAAACCTTAGAGGCTGCCCCGGCTTTTCGCAATAAACTTCATGTACCTGATGAAGTGATCTGGTCCATATACCTAATGGCAGGCCAGACCAGTGATTTTCAAAGCAAAGTTAAAGAAATGACACACTAGTGATTTGCTTCCTATTTCCTTTTTCCTCCTCTTTCTTTCTCTCTCTCTCTCTTCATTTTCTCCACAGATGCAAGGTCAGGGACCGTCCCAACCTGTCACCAGTCTCAGCACAGCAGGTAGAACATGTCTCTTTAAATCTGTTAGAGAACATTTCACTTCCTAGTGATAAGAGTTTTAAAAAATAATTTTTGTCTCTGTCGCTTGCCAGTTACCAGTGATAATTTTAAACATTTTGTCTCTGTCGCTTGCCAGTTACCACCATGCCGTCGGTTTGTCCTTTGACCCCTACTGGTCCCTCCTCCAGCTCCACTCCTTCGCCTGTGACTCCGTCTCCTCGCAGCGATGCCAGCCCTGTTCCTGCCACTCACACGTTAAATCTGAACACGAGGTGAGACACACATAAATACATACATGGACACCTGAGCCTATTCAAATGTTTCTGTGCACATCAGTGCTTATTTAACTTACGTGCATGGAAACTTATTTAACACCTGAAAGTATATAATATATAAAATATATTTTAAATGAGGTTTTAAAATTCACTATTTCAATTTCATGCTAATTTGGCCCTGTTTTAATTTCCAGCCACTAATTAGCTCTCTATCTGATAACAGCTACAAAAACCAGACTATTACATTTCTCACAACAAATATAAAGTCAGCTGACTTCTTCTTAACAAACCGCTGTTCATGCTGCATTACATGGAATCGAAACACACTAAAGGGAGTTTTTACACGTTTTTGTGTTTCATTATGTTCTTGCCATTATCTCGGTTCGCTTGTGCATGAATAATATTTCAATGCGTACCATAACGTGTTTAAAACGATTGTATTCGGGTAAAGTGTTCTCTAATACGCCAGAAGTCATTATACATTATTTCATTAATCAGATCTCTGTCTCCCCTCTTCAGAATTTGCTTGCAATTAGCAGAGTTCGATTGTTTTAGTACTTTGTCGAGTTTTTAAGTATGCCTACTTAATCGAATCGAGAAAGAAAATGCAACAGATTCCAAAAAAACAGCCAGTTGTTTAAAGAATAAATGAAAAAAATAAAAGAAATCTATGTACTTGAGCTCACAGACACACATGATGTACATTAGCTTACAGACACACATGATGTACATTAGCTTACAGACACACATGATAAATCAGTGTTGCTGACATACTGAAATTCGGACATACTACACACACCATGTTGTTTTTGGCACATGACATACGTTGTCACGACAGCGCAAAAATTTAAAGATGGGTGATGTTTAATTAGATGATTCCCAGCAATTCGATTCCCAACTCCACCAAGCTACCGCTGTTGGGCCCTGAGCAAGACCCCTAACCCCTAATTGCTCAGTTGTATAAATGAGATAAATGTAAGTCGCTCTGGATAAGGACGTCTGCCAAATGATGTAAATATAAATGTAATGATGATAAACAAATTAAACAAAAAGGAACAACATGAAACTCATTTTTAATATGAAGAGTCGTCTCCCAAAATAGTGCGGACATACTAACTCAACTACTGAATAGTAGGAAGGTATGTGATTCTAGACGCAGTCCATGTCTTCCCTCTTAACTAGACAGCATGACAAATTCCTAACGAATAAATTATTTGTAACAGTGTTTTGCTATTTTTTTTTTTTTTTACATTATTGAAAAATGTGTTTTCTTTTTTGTGTATGGTTATTGAACAAATTCTGCAGACAGATATTAATTTATGAATGCTGAAGGACTTTTTTTCTTACAACAATCTGATCATTAGTGTCACACACATGCAGACAACAGCATATATAACAGCATATATAACAATTCTCGAATACTGCACTAACTGTAATGTCCGGTAGCCAGGAAAGGTAGTTAATGTCTGCGTGTACGTTTCTGTGTCTGTGTGTGTGTGTTTGTATGGTTTTCCTGTCCACAGTTCGTGGCGTAACAAGAACGGTGACGTGTCTAATTACATCACCGATTTTGCTGCAAATCTGAGGTGAATATAATAATTTACAACCCCCCCCCCCAAAAATAACAAGTATCTACACACACACACACACACAGGTACACACAAACACACAACACTTTAAAGATAAAAGATAAAAATAACAGAATGACATTTGCTGTTTGAAGACTAAAAAGAGAACTACTGTATATCTGATCTAATTTTTTTTTCTAACAAGGAATATCTTAGTAATTCAGTTCCCACTTGACATGATGACATGCCTTGATTATCATTGTGATTCTGTACTTTTCTGCTTCATGATGTTTTATTGTATGCTTCCTTTCCTTTTCCTTTTCCCTCTGCTGTCTTTGTGTGTGTGTGTGTGTGTGTGTGCACGCTTGCATATTTGTGCGCGGGAATTAGGAATACGGTGATTGGAGTTAACACAGGAATGAACCAAGCCCTGCGTGGCAGCAACCCTATGGCCACAATTCAAGGTTTGTGGCGAGGCAGAACCCAAATCGTTTTTATGTCAGTGTGCGATGCTGTGACGTGCTTTTGCTTACTGAGTGAAACGTTTGCACTGTTGTGATGTCTCAGCACTTCATCTTTTTTTCTTGCTAATTTGTGAGGAAGGTTGTCTATGGATCCTATATATTTATACATGACTATATATATCTTGTAGCTCTGGCAGCCAGTGGTGGTCAAACCACCATTTCCAGTCTTGAAGGTGCAAGCAAGGTGCTGATCGGTGGCTCTGGAGGACAAAGGTCAGGACTCCCCTCTTCCCTCTTTCTTAACCACCCTTCACTGCTGCCCATGGGAGCGGGTACAGCACTGGGATTGGGGAACTCCATCGTTTCCAAATCCGGCAGGCCACTATTCCCAGGCGGCATGAGTCCCTCTCCCTGCTCGAGCCCCAACTCTTCCTGCTCTTCCAGCGACTTGCTACACAGCCCACAAGATCTGGGGAGCGGCCAAGATTGAGTGACACTTCCAGGACACCAATCACAGGACCAGTAGGAGGAACTGAAACCTCCCATTACAACCAAAGCATCTCTCTCTCTCTTTCTTTCTCGTCCTTCGTCTTTTCGTCTTTTTTCTTTCTCTCTTGCTCTCTCCCGCTCTCCTGATGCCAAAAATACACAAAGTGGAAAAGGGGAGAGATAAAGAGACAGAGGTGAAGACGTGACGGAGCAAAGAGGAGAGATTCACACTTAAACCAAAAATTCACCTGGAGGTCTAGTGGCCAACTGAGCGCAGCCACTTCTCCACCTCTGTTGTTTTTTTTTCTCTCTATCTGTCTCTCCTTCTTGTTGTTTTTTTGGAGAGACTAAAGAAATAAAAGAAAGGACAATAGACATTGGTTTAAGAACTACGGGAAGCGGAAGAAAGAGCTGACAGTTAATGATCCTTGAGCCAAAAACCTACGCAAAACTAAAAACTTGTCTTTGTTGCAGAAAGGTAGCCGGACTTCAGCTCTGACCAGCCTGGAGAATTTTAAACCAAAAAAAAAAAAAATGATAGAGGTGAACTTTAAAAGACTCATAGCGACAAAAAAGACAACCATACCAAAAACCCATATACCAAAAAATAACCAATACCAAAAATACGGAAGGAAAAGCTTTATCCTGTGGACCTGTAAATAGTCCAGCGTCCAACACCAGACCCACACCAACGTTCCAGCATCCTCCTGCTCCATCGTTTCATCCCATTCTGTTTGTCAGTATTTTTTTATATAAATCATTATTGATTTTCAATTAGATGAACTAAGAGGTGAATCTCCAAGTATTAGCTGTGTATTGCTGTGCAACAGTGAATGAGCAAAGCTCAGAAGTGTCACCATTTTTTGACTAGAAGTCCAAATATGTACAAATCCCTCCCGCTTTCTACCTCTTGATCAGGTTTTCCTCTGGCTAGATTTAGTTCTGTGTAGAAATATTTATGAGTAGATCTCTGTTTTGTTGTTTATCCATCATCACTCTCATGTCACCATTCCAGCTTCATGTCTATCACAAACGTATTGGGAAACATCATAAATCTCAGATGTATTTAATACAAGGTCAGCTGCATGTTTTACGTCGCTGTGTCTCATGTTCATGTTTGGTCTGTCTTATCACCATTAAAAACACTTACTCCCATTTTTCACCTCCTTCATACTTGCTCCTTGTTGGATACCAAAGTGACTCGTCATGGGTCTCTCACTGCGATGCAGACGGAAAGCGGAAACCGCCTTCCCTCAGATGCGCCCCCATCTCCAACACACACACAAATACATCACCGAGTGGACATTACAGAGCTGGGGGAATTTTTGAGGAACAGGCGTTTCCATTATCCCTGGCACTTCATGTACGAAGTGGGAAAAAAAACCTTTTCTTAGCCAACCATAATTCCAGAGATTCACAGAACAAACCAAAAAAAACGTTTCCAAGCCAAATATGGTAAGAGTTGAGGAAGAGGAAAAGAAAAAAAAAGGAAAAGATCTCTTTTTATCCCTCCATCCATCTGTACAAGAAGGTACATGATAATGTCAGGTAAATGATTTCAACATAGATGGATGGATGGATGGGTTTACAAATGAGTACAGATGGTTCCACGCTTTTCTTCCTCCCGTCACTCGAAACCGTCCTGGTCCTTGGAACGGGAGCTTTGATGACCTCACTGACGTTAATGAGATGTGGCCGTTGTCTTTTGGGTTCGGGAAGGATGTTCTTTTTCCTTCCTTTGGCTCTTTTATTTCTTTCTGGCTGTCTGGTTTGTGGGAATTTTGTTTCTCTAATAAGTGTGTAGCTGCTGTTCATTTGGATTTTGAGTGCTATGATTATTTTCGGTGGGTGGATATGGGGAGGGTTCGGGATGGGGAAACGTGTTCAATTACTCTAGAACTGTTCTTTTCCTCCTTGTTCCTAGTCGTGCTATAGCCTCCATCCGCTGGTTGGGGAAATACTGTGAACATTCATCTAAACTGATCAACTAAGATGAAGGTGAACGCCAACACACAGACACGCAAGAACATAACAAGCCAAAGCTTTAACTCTTGAATCAGATATTATGTATGTGTCTATACACCAAAAGATCAGCACCACGCAGTGCTTTAACAAAACCAAGCAGGTGTGGAGGTGATTAGAGCTTCGGGAAGGGGATCCTTTAACCTTGTTTCCCTACATGACCGTTTAGATGGAATGGATCACTTAGTGCTTCTATAGATTTTGTAGTAAATGATCTATGTTACCACGCTTACTTATTGCTGATGTATAGAAAAAAATGGTTAAAAAAAAAAGTTGCAGACTTCATTTAAGATCAAAATATTCTGGATTATCTTCTAGACCTTTCTTTCTTTTTCCACCTCAAGACTCTTTTATGATTGTTCTAAATTCCGGTGAATTTATTTTTTATGTATGCTATGTATTTATTTATTTATGTATTTATTTATCCCAAATGCATTTTTATTGCTATGTTTGAGGCATCCGATTGTGTCAAAATGGAAATTTCGCCAAGGCAACCTTTTCAAAACCAAATCCATAAAAATAATGCAACCGTCGGTCCTTATCGACTAATGACCGGCACAGGGACGGTAGCTCGTCCTCTAAACCCGACGCTTCTCCTTTATGGGCGGAGTACGTGTAGGGATAACCTATCAGGGTGAAGAGCAGCACTGTGCTTGACGCTGACGCGTTTTAGCACAAGGTTACAGTGACCTTATAAAACTCGGTTTAGATAGAAGTGTCATGATGTAGGATCTTCTAGTCTTATAGCGTTGATTATTCTGTGTATGCGCATTATAACTTCTGTAAAAGAATGTAAAGAATTTTTTTTCTAGATCATATGTAGCCATCAACTACAGGACATCAGCAAGAGTGCTCATGGAAAACATTGAGTTTTTGTTAGATTGGATCTTTTATATTAATGTAAATCTTTGTGCTCGTTGAGACTCTCACTACGTAATTGTTTGTTGCTACAGTACATTGCTGTGCTGTCGATTCAGGATGATTGACAGCGTTGAACGCAGTGCTGCTCGGATCCTTGAACTGAAAGCTTTAAACAGCTACAAAACCAAAAAAACTGGAAAAGAGGAAAGATGGAGGGAATTGGATAAAAGAGGAAAAAATTGCAAGGAGGGATTCTGTGCAGAAACGGTCCGAGCCGTGGAAGTCTAGAAAAGAAATGTAGCTAAGCAGAATCATACCGATGCTGTGTCTCCATCTTTCTCTCTCTAGCTCTCTGCTCGACTTCCTTCTTATCGCTTTTTTTCTCATTGTCTGTGTCTGATCAGGTTGAGAAGAGAGATTGTTCCTCAAATACCTCACTCTCTTTGACGATAAAACCAAACTAACCAAATGCTTTAAGTAGAACGATGCATCTGTTTGTAGCGTGTACAAACCGGCTGCTTTTGGGCGAGCTGAAGGAGGTCATGGGGCAGAGTGAGGTGCGAGGGTGCCAGTGGACTTAGACCGCATTCCGTAATGTTTTCAGAATAGCTTTAATTAAGTCTGCACGCAAAGTCTAATTGCTTTTCAAAAGTGCACACATTAGTGGTTTTCAGGATGAGGTCCCGAAGGTCTAAGTCTACTTCCAAGAACTTCCTGTTGCTCTTTAATCAAGAATATAACTAAAGTGCATGAAGAGCTTAAACCATTAATACTGCATTTAGGTGATAACATTTTAATTAAAATATCGACAACACTGTGTAAATCGGACGCTAAAGCGTTTTTGAAATTTAATTCACATTCAAAATATCAAATGTGTTTGAAAAATTATATATCCTGATTGATCAAAAACAAACACAATTAGTGATCTTCAGCTGTAATTTGTGTGTTATAATCTTGTCTTTCTCAAGATCATGTTAAGAAGGACAAGAACATACAAAATAGTCTTTATACATCCAAACACAGAAACATCTTGCTCGATTTCCCAGCTGGCAATTATGAGTCAGAGTGACACTCGAGCAGTCGTAAGGACATAATGAGAGCAAATCAGGAATGAGTCAGTTGCAGCCCTCTGCTCAGCTTTTGAATCGGCGCTCTGTTCAAATAAGTGTCCAAAACGAGAAAATCGTTGAGAAGACCTTGTTCTTCCTGCCCTTATGACCTCAACTCATCTTTACAGCCCTTTTTTTAGCCTTTAAAGCCACTTCTACAGTCAGCAAGCCTACTGCACCTTTTCAGCTCACAGTTGTAGTCTGACACCTGCTCGTTACAGTACGTTAAAGTGCGCGGTGATTGGTTAATTCATTAGAACATACACTGAAAGCCTATTGGCTGGCGATCCAGTCTGTCAGCTGTAAAAGGTGCTAAGGTGCTGGTGACTGGGTAGAGGCTGAGACTGTTGTTGCTAGGTGACTTTTAAATGTCGAAAGAGTCCAAGAGCGAATGAATTTGGTTCCTTGTAACATCGAGTGATGGGTGAATTCTAACTCATCACAGAGAGATTAGTATATGCAATGTAACGAGAAGCTTATCCACCTCGGAAGCTCGATCGTCTGTTTTTTTTATAAACCACAGACAGCTCATGCTAACTGCAGGTGTAATCAGGACCAGCGTTTTTCTTCTGGACTCTTTTTTTTTCTTTTTCTCAATCTTGCTGTCATCCAAAACTTAAAATGTTTTACTGAAGGAAGTGTGTGTAAGATGTCTCACAGTCTCTCAGTAAAGTGAAACACCAGAGAACAATACCAAAGCAAACACTTCACTGGAAGGCCTGGCACATAATACACACACACACCCATGTCCCAAAAGCAATCTTTTTGTGCAATTTTTCGGTGCACAAAAGTTCTTATATTTTTCTGTTTTGTTTCTGTAGCTAAATTTGCTTTAAACTTAACTGAGGCTCTTACTAGACGTATTCGCTGAATCAACACAGATGCCTATATACATTGTTTTTTCTTAGCAATGGATAAAACATTACAGCAAGGCAGAGAAAAAGAAACCCTTCTCCGTTTTTTATTTTATTTTATTTTCAAATACAGCTTCAGTCCAAAGGAATAACAATAAAAGAGCAAATATTTTAAAACTCTTCTAGTGAAACCAAAGATCTCCACTAATGCATCTTCTGCAGCTTTTGGTTTTGTTTTTCTTCCCTTTTCCTTTTCTGTGAGTTTACCTAGCAACTTCAGTTTCTGGAACGATGGCCTCAGCAATCCAAAGCAAATCATCATGAATGATGATTATGATAAAAATTTATATTTTTTAATTATTTGTTATTGGGGAAAACTTTTGCTTCACATGAAAGGTTATGGTGACGATGATTGTGATGATGATGATGATGATGATGATGATGATAATGATAAAATAGTTTATGTTCATGATTTGTCTGTGATTATGTTTATGATGCTGATCTGTCCCTTTTGTGTGTGTTTGTGTGGGTGTGTGTGTGGGTGTGTGTGTGTCGATCTAAAAGTACATACATTTGTGTATGTATTTGCGCGTTACACATACAGTACCTATTTATTTCGATAGGTTTGTGTGCATGTGTGTGTGTGTGTGTGTGTGAGAGAGAGAGAGAGCACATATGTGATGTGTATGGCCCCTACTATCTTTTCCTTTGATGTGAATAGTCCTTTTCTTCCCTGTCCCCTTTCTTTCCTTTCTTCCCTATGGTGACAGGTTAGCCTTTTAGTGTATTTATCTCTGAAACCAAAAAAAAAGATGAAAATAACTTGCTTGTTCATTGTACAGTGTTGTTCATTTTAAGTCATTTTTGTAACTGAAAGTGTCTCGCTCATCCAAATAAAAATGGTAGAATACTACAAACGGACATTGTCTTTTTGAAAATACATCCTGTCACACCTTGTCGAGTGTGCCGTATTAACTGGGAATTAAGGGAATTACCAGCAGCACCGTGCCCTGCTATGTTTAGCCTGTTCAATAGCGCACATCACAGTCTGTTAGTAACATGAGCGGTGTTTAAAGTACAAACTAACACCTAGAGTCTGTCCCAGTGGAATAAAGCTAAGGACACGCTGGATGGAGTGTCAACCTATTTTAGGTCACAATCACACAAACATCTATTTACACGATGAAAAGACGCTTATTAGCCTGCAGTGCAGGTCTTCGATTGAAAACAGCAAATTAAAGTAAGACCCTGAGGCACAGGAAGAACACAGTGGACATGATTTTGTGCAAGTAGGATGTAGTCCTGGATTATCATCCCATCCCTGAATTAACATTTCAATCAACCAATCACAACCAGCCTACCAAACCCAGCTCAATTTATTTTTGACACTTTCCCGTTTTTTCCAGAAAAAAAAAAATGCTAAAAAAATATCTCATTGGCTGAGACGGAAAATTCGTTGATTCTGGAACATTGACAAACGTCAAATGCTCTAAAACGGTGGACCTGTAGCACCGCAATCGAACAAGCTATATACCTAAATACATTTTACTGCACACACACACACATATCTATTTTTGGACATTTTTCCCTCACACTGCACATGCAGGTTGTATGTGATTGTTCAGTATATCATGTAATGTATTACATATGTCATTTAAGTATTTCATGTTTTTTAATAAATACATTTATAAATGTTACATTTTGGTTTACAATGAAAAATATATGGAAAAATTTAAAAGCGGATTGAGGCGGGTTTGGTCGGCACACACTGATGACATCAGATGGTTATATCAAGGATTAACAAAAAAAATTCATACAGGATCACATCCTAGTTGGCAAAATCACATCCAAACACCCAATTCTGAATGTATGACCAAATATAATTGACTACAAACGACGCCATGACATTTTATTGTTAATAACATATATAGCCTAAATGATCATCCAATACACCGTATAACAAATGTAACAACTGATATAATATATAACTGAATAGTTTTCTTCAGGTCATTTGGAATATTAATATAAGGTTTATATGTCCTTTATAGGTTACCAGTTTTATTCTTGATTTAAGCTTTTACTTTACAATAACATTCATTTTTTTATCTTTTAGTTTAGTTTCAGACCCCTATTTATCTACACTGCTCAAAAAAATAAAAGGAACACTACAATAACACATCCTAGATCTGAATGAATGAAATATTCTTATTTAATACTTTGTTCTTTACATAGTTGAATGTTCTGACAACAAAATCACACAAAAATTATCAATGAAAATCAAATTTATTAACCCATGGAGGTCTGGATTTGGAGTCACACTCAAAATTGAAGTGGAAAAACACACTACAGGCTGATCCAACTTTGATGTAATGTCCTTAAAACAAGTCAAAATGAGGCTCAGTAGTGTGTGTGGCCTCCACGTGCCTGTATGACCTCCCTACAACGCCTGGGCATGCTCCTGATGAGGTGGCGGATGGTCTCCTGAGGGATCTCCTCCCAGACCTGGACTAAAGCATCCGCCAACTCCTGGACAGTCTGTGGTGCAACGTGGCGTTGGTGAATGGAGCGAGACATGATGTTCCAGATGTGCTCAATTGGATTCAGGTCTGGGGAACGGGTGGGCCAGTCCATAGCATCAATGCCTTCGTCTTGCAGGAACTGCTGACACACTCCAGCCACATGAGGTCTAGCATTGTCTTGCATTAGGAGGAACCCAGGGGCAACCGCACCGGCATATGGTCTCACAAGGGGTCTGAGGATCTCATCTCGGCACCTAATGGCAGTCAGGCTACCTCTGGTGAGCACATGGAGGGCTGTGCGGCCCTCCAAAGAAATGCCACCCCACACCATTACTGACCCACTGCCAAACCGGTCATGCTGGAGGATGTTGCAGGCAGCAGAACGTTCTCCACGGTGTCTCCAGACTCTGTCATGTCTGTCATGTGCTCAGTGTGAACCTGCTTTCATCTGTGAAGAGCACAGGGCGGCAGTGGCGAATTTGCCAATCTTGGTGTTCTCTGGCAAATGCCAAACGTCCTGCACGGTGTTGGGCTGTAAGCACAACCCCCACCTGTGAACGTCGGGCCCTCATACCACCCTCATGGAGTCTGTTTCTGACCGTTTGAGCAGACACATGCACATTTGTGGCCTGCTGGAGGTCATTTTGCAGGGCTCTGGCAGTGCTCCTCCTGTTCCTCCTTGCACAAAGGCGGAGGTAGCGGTCCTGCTGCTGGGTTGTTGCCCTCCTACGGCCTCCTCCACGTCTCCTGATGTACTGGCCTGTCTTTTGGTAGCGCCTCCATGCTCTGGACACTACGCTGACAGGCGCAGCAAACCTTCTTGCCACAGCTCGCATTGATGTGCCATCCTGGATGAGCTGCACTACCTGAGCCACTTGTGTGGGTTGTAGACTCCGTCTCATGCTACCACTAGAGGAAAAGCACCGCCAGCATTCAAAAGCGACCAAAACATCAGCCAGAAAGCATAGGAACTGAGAAGTGGTCTGTGGTCACCACCTGCAGAACCACTCCTTTATTGGGGGTGTCTTGCTAACTGCCTATAATTTCCACCTGTTGTCTATTCCATTTGCACAACAGCATGTGAAATTGATTGTCAGTCAGTGTTGCTTCCTAAGTGGTCTTGACTTGGAGTGTGATTGACTTGGAGTTACATTGGAGAAGTGTGATTGACTTGGAGTTACATTGTGTTGTTTAAGTGTTCCCTTTATTTTTTTGAGCGGTGTAGATAAATATATGTTTTTGTTATGTTTGCCGTGTGGGAGGAAAATTACAGTATTGACAGTGATATAAATGTTTGTTTGTTTGTTTTTTTAATTTATATTAGTCAATTGCTAGTTATTAGCTGGCTAATTCACATGCATGTCAGGACTGCCTGGGATTGGAACAAAAAGATAGTTATAGTTTACAGCATTGCTGTTATTTTTAATAACATTTTGGGATATTTTACGTATCATTACCTTGAATTTTGTCAGACATTAAGTGTAAAATAGTGCTGTATGAATAAAGATGCACGCTAAAGTAGATCAACTTATGCTAATTCATTATGTGTAATAGGTCAACATAGTCAGCAATGATCTGCATATAGAGAATCTTGTTAAGCTAAGTAGCTTTGCTAAAAGCTGGCATTTTGTATCTTACTTACAGAAGAATGTGCTTAAAGTATTTTGTATTATTGCTATTCATTTTAATTAAATAAATTACTGGCTCATTTCCGACTAGCTAACTCCACTAGCTAACTGTGTACGCCCAATACCAGTCTGGTTCTCAGCTAAACGTTCTGCTTTTAAGCAAAAATACTTACTTTTATTTCACTTTAAAACAACCACCAAGTAGAAATTTAACTCTTAATTTCACTTTAGTTCATCAGACTTATCAGATCAGATAAAATAAAAATAGCTCAAAAATGTATAAAACTAATTTAGCATTGCATACAGCATAGGCGCCATACTGACACATAGATCCTAATATATTTTGTATTATTTTAACTTGACAGCAGAATGTTGTTCATATTATATTAATATATGTAGAAATTAAATAAATACTATTTAAAGGCTTTCTTGAATTAGTCGTTAACCTCCTGTTTTTCTCATCCGGAGTTAACTGTGCAGTTACCTTATCTAACCACTAGATGGAAGCATCTAACGCATTTAATGTAACAGACTATTAACAGATTATCCCATTTCAAATCAAAAACAGTTATCAGAACCCAACTTAGTCATCATTTTCTGCTTTCTCCCCCCTCTTTCTGTTGATTAGCTTCCATAATTTTCCACCTTTACTTCTGTCCATGTGACTCATGGGACATCTGGACTGGAGCAGTTGGATCCTTTTCACACACATTTGTTTGACGCAGACACACTCAGTAACCTTTCTGCACTGTGATTGTAGCGTTTTATTTATCGAGGGCAGTCAGAGCTCTACAGTTCTGATCATTTGTTTGCTGATTACAGATAAGATATAACTTGTACTCAGACCAGAGTCTCTCTAATTTTGCCAAGATTTCTAAAGAAGAAAAATATATAATTGGTGTACACATCTTGGACACACAATTTGGACACACTATTGAGCTATATTGGCACCTGACCATCACACTCCAATGAGTGATACACAAGATGCAAAGCACACAGTTAAGATGATTTCAAAGAATTCTTGTAGAATGCGTATTTAAATATCATATTTATATTCCAGAGGTAGCACAGTGGGGTTGAGGTGTTGAACTGCTAATTGGAAGATCAGGGTTCGATTTCCAGCACCACCAAGTTGCAACTGCTCAGCCCCTGAGCAAGGCCCTTAACCCCCAATTGCCCAGTTGTATAAATGAGATGAATATAAACCGCTCTGCAAGGACATCTGCCAAATGCCATAAATGTAAACTTGTTTCATCGTGATAAGGTCCTCTTTTTGTGACAGCTTCTCTCATGGACATATGTTTTTAAATCTTACAGAATGCCTAAGGGGTGTGGTAGCTTAGTGCTTCGGGTGTTGGACTGCTAACTGGAAGATTGTGTGTTTGATTCCCAGTGCCACTAAGTTGCCACTGCTGGACCCCTGACAAAAGTCCCTTAACCCCCAATTGCCCAGTTATATCAATAAGATAAATGTCACTTGGGATAAGGGCATCTGCCAAAATGCAGTAAATGATTAAAAGTTATTAGAACTGCAAAAACAGACTAAATCTGAGATAAGATGAAAGTGAACAGTGAGGTATTTTTGGTCATGTGATGTGATGTACATGTTTGTGATTGAATTGTTATTCACCCAATCACCGGGGCTGTGACTATGCCGTAGTTACTGTTCCATTTCTTAGTAAATACTAAGACATTTATAGAATAAAATTAAACAAGGTAAGTGCTACAATGAGACACCCAATAACTCCAACTACGCGATCCTAATCCTAGTTCCAAGATCCTACACTTCCTCGTGGGCTTTTAGCTATAACGTCTTCATTAAGATATTTACAGATTACATTCACTTACATATGTAATCAAATCTTTTGCTGTCTTCTACACACTTCCCCATTTGCATGCGAACGTCCTATTAAAAAACACTCGGCTGATAACGACTCCCTGCGTAGGACATGCAGTTTCTGTACGTTTACTCAAGATAATCATTCAGTATCACGCTGAGAACTGTGTACAGATTGGTCAGAGGATTCGTCAGTCATTTTTGCTCCCACTCACAATCTGTTACTGTCAGTGTCGCCCCCTTTTCCCTGACAGGTGGTCAGTCACTTAGCACAGAAGGCAAAGGTGTATGTGCCGAAAACGTATGTGCGACCCAGACGCTGTACACCTTTGATTCGCATATCAGGCCTGTTTGTCAGTGAATTAGAACAGCTTCGTTCATGAGCATATGGAAGCATAGACTCATTCTGCTCTGTCTACAACGAACACTCAAAAACAACGGGGGTGTCTGAAGAGGGCATATCAATAGATGAGTCATTAAACTACTACAGTGCCCACGGCACACGCACACCCCGCTACAGATCACATCTTGCACACACCGACACACAGTATACACTCACAAGCAAGCAGACACAGATTTTCACATAAATATATATATGTTAGTGTAAATATCTCCCTGTTTCTTATTTTATCGCCATCATTAATAAACAAAAAAAATACAAAATTTAAACTTACAGCACCACTGATGTAAGGGAGAGAGAGAGAGAGGGTGAGAATAAGACATAGACACATCACCATTTCCAAGCATAATTTTAATAAATGTTTTATAATGTGTCCTGTGGGTGAGCTGTGACTCAGTCAATGTGCACGAACTAGCGCAACATCCTGCAGCGTGCGCTCAAGTGCTTGCGTCTAGCTTGTACTAGGATATGTGATCTTTCATTAAAAGGGTAACTAGGGGCAAGCGGATTCCATCTCTTCAGTGCCAGAGAAAAGTATTAACCACAGCTACTCTCAGGAAGGGTTGATGGAGGGTATGCGGGTTTGATCTGGCCTCTGATTGGCTTCTTAGTTTGGGCAGCAATGGCAGAGCCCCAAGACCGAATCGGTCAGTGCAAAAGAGAGAGAGAGAGAGAGAGAGAGAGAAAGAGAGAGAGAGAGAAACTATAACGGGAAATAGTGATCTGTGCCAATAGGAAGAGTTTGTTCCTTAGCAAGATTTTGGACACACTGTCAACACATGCTGTGCTTAATATAGCGACTGTCACACAGCCAGACAGTACCTCATGCTCGCTCGCTCTTGGAATATTATAGACTCTGTCAGACAAGGGTTTTAATGATACTCACATTGTCCCTGATCTATTCTATTCTGACCTTCTGTGTGCTCCACAAACTCTGTGTCACTCTCTAATTGCTCCCTTCATTACCCCACGGCGGACGCCTCCGTTCACTTCCTCGCTTGCGCTCTTTACCTCCTCTTCCTCCTCCTCCTCCTCCTCTTCTGTTTTTTTTCCTCTTCTCTAGCCTCTGTCCTTTTCAGAGCTGTATGTGGTAATCCTATTACTCATGTGTGAAAACCAGCTGAGAGAGAGAGAGAGGTAGAGAAAGCGGGAAAGAGAGAAGGGATTGTCAGTTCTGTGTTACACTGGGCAGCAGGTGAAACCACGACACAAAGAACATTAGTCGAAGATGAAACTATGAGGCATGACCCTTATGGGAAGGGCTATGTGGGCACAAGGGGGAAAGCCAGAAAGAGACAGAAAAAGAGAGAAAGAGACAGAGACGGGAGGGTGAAAAGACTGAGACATGGTGGGGTATTATGCGGCCCCTGACAGTTGGAGCACCAAGCTTGAAAATAAACAGGTTCTTTGATGACAAAGAGGCCACTGACACACACACACACATGCCCTGTATGCCCGTTTTTACTATTCACTGCCCAGATTCCAGTGCCCCTTTTTTAAACTTGGTGCAACGTATACAGCTTCAAGTAATTTTAAACATATTTTTATTGACAAAAAGAGACAAAAAGAAGTTATTATACAAAGGTTGATGCTGGAAAATACAGACATTTTCAACTTCAAAAGTGCAACATACTGTATACAGGGGGTATCAAAAAAGTTTGGAGACACCCTAACAGACAGCAGTTTTTTAATTCTCCTCTATATAAATTTACATTTAAGGCATTAGCAGACGCTCTTTTTCAAAGCGACGTTCATTAACCTTAATTTTAGTCAATTTGAGAGATTTTATAGGAATTTACAGTAAGGTTATGCGCCCGTAGTTGCAGGGTCACCCTTAAAATAGCTATTATCATGACACTTAACGTAACATGTTTTCCCAGGTTGGAGCTGGAATTTCTCTATGCTTATTTGGTGAACATAGAAGGGCATCCAGTTATGGAAGTGTTTGTGAATTTATTCCATGGGCTTCTTATCTCTCTCGTCTGTCATTATTTTCCGAAATTAGCATGTTTTAAAAAATGCAGGACTTGCTATCTTATTATACAACATCAAGTAAACAAACTATTAAAACTCCATTGTCATAATTAACATTTAATAGCAACAGAGAAACACCATCAAATGTAGCAAAGTAAAAGTAAATTTCTGCAATTAAAAAAATTAGAGAGTAACAGTAAGACCAGTAAAACCTACTTTTAAAAGTACATCAAAAATCAAGCAAATATAGCAAAATAAATATATTGCAATACTACCCACCTCCGCTTATCTTAGTGTCCAACTGAGCAGTTAAGTGTTTAGGGCCTGGCTCAGGGGCCCAGCAGTTGCCGCTTGGTGTTGCTGGTAAATGAATAGTCCATCACTGAGCTACCACTACCTCACATACCACATATCAACCAGTAGATTAAGAGGCATCAATTACCAATATTTTAAGGTAGTCCTTTATTTTGCATAAACTACTGCAGATTTTTCTTTCAAATACAGATTAATTAACCAATCATCACGGGATGGACCTTCTGTGTTCTTCTAGTAGAATGCTAAACATCTTGCAATAACTACAAACAAATGTCAGTAATTTTAGGGTGATAACCTGGTAACAATCAACTCACAGGAAATAAACTCAAAGCGCATATTTCTAGCAGGGGGGGGGCTTAGGATTTGAGTCAGGACAGTTCTAAGAGCACACACACTTTGCTGGGTTCTTAGTGATCTGTTTTATTAGTAGTATTAGTGCGGAATGGGTGTGGTAGGGAGCCCAATCTTATGCTTTCATAGGGACATAAAATTTGCTAGCTGCGGCCTTTGCAGGTGTCATACGGTTTTGAAAAAATTGAAAACAGTGTTCACTTTTTTCCAGGTGTCTTAATCACCCAAATACGGTAAAGGAATGATCTCCTACGTTTTTGGCATTTGAAGCATGTCGGTGTTTTGCCTTAGGGAGCTTACCAATAAACCAATTATCTTTTAGCAAATTAGCAATTAATGTTTTTATGTCTCCTAACAGTCAAGCCCTCCACAGGCCACTTGTCATTTTTGTGCCTGTTCTTTCATGTCTCTGTGGATTCTCTGGTTTCCTCTTACCCTTAAACACAGCAGTGGCTGATTAGCCACTTTAAATCACCTCTCAGTGTAAATGCTATGATAAACAAGGTGTACTTTTACCCCACATATAATGTTTCTGGGATCGTTTTTGGATTCACTATAACCCTGATAAGGATACTAAAGTAGACTATTCATTTTGGTGTGAATTAAACACACTCCTAACAGGAAATGAACTAAGGTGAACCTTGTACTTAAACCATATAATTGCATGTTAATTAAAACTTTGTGTGTGTGTGTGTGTGTGTGTGTGTGTGTATTTCCGTATCAAAATGCCACAGGCTTCCCCAGACTGTTGCCACACCTTAAATGTCACATTTTCGTGCATTGTTTAAAAAACTGGATATGAATTCCAGGAAGTATATTACACATAATATACAAACAGTCGTGGCACCAAGTCATTATAGAATTTCTATTGTTCTGAAGTCTTCCAAGTCTCAACTGGTTACTCACTGCCCATAATCACACATGAATCTGTCAACCTGTGTGTGGGCGAACGGACAAAGCGTTTGTCATCTTTAGGGCGGGACGCCAGAAGTTCCAAGAGGATTACAATTAGCTTAGTTTTACAACTTTGTGACCAAAGCCATCTTTACGAACCGGTTACGAGTCAGCTCTTATTTCCGAATAAAAGAAATCCAAAGCTTGCACAATTGTAGCGGTAAACACAGGAGCCACTGGCAGCACTACCAATCTGCCCCCAGTGAACCCTTTAGCAAGATTATAAACCCTTTGTTGTACAAGAGATTTGCTTAAAATAAATTGTAATAGATCACAATACACTATATGGCCAAAAGGTTGTACACATCACAGCCTTATGCAATTCTGAACATTATAAGTCCCTTCTTTGCTCTTATAGTAAGCTTCACTCTTTTGAAAGAGAAGTTATGTTCATTCAGCTATAAGCTCTTTAGTGAGATCAGACAGTAATGTTGGGACTAGGGTGCTGTCAGTGTTCAGTAGGATTCAGGACAGGACCTTTGAGTTCTTCTACTTAATCCTTGGCGAACCATGTCTTTGTGGATCTTAGGGTTTTTTTGCACAGAGACAGTGTTTTGTTGGAACAGTGTTTGTGTTTCTTAGTTCTACTAAGTGTGTACTTACAGATTGGAGTAGAACCAAATAGTCATCTGACAGTGCAAAGTCCACAAACTTTTGGAACTCCAGTGTACATTTTACTCCACACCAGTGGTGATGATTCCTGGTCATGAGGTCAGCAGGCTTTAAACAATTAATAAACATTCTGAGAAAAACCCAGTAGCTTGACGTTCAGTGCAGAGTGTTAAGGTATAAAGTATACCATATAGAGAAATAATAGATAATCAGAGGATGTACATGACGGAAAAAAAGGAACAATAAACGATGATGAAGGGAGCGATGAGAATGAGAGACATGGAGAAATGAAGGAACTAACAAAGAAAATTTTCATCGGTCGTCAGCGAGCATGATGTGCTACGTATTTAAACCATGAGAGGAAAAAAAATGTTTGAATGGGAAGATTGAGTCATTATTTCTAGGCTTTTCAATTACTACCTGTTTGCATGTACCTCGTCTATTCTTCTCCTTACTTTAGTGCGCTGCACATCGTAGCCTTTTCTCTCTCCCACTTTGATTCCTCTTAAATTCACCGTCCACATTTCCTCTGCTAAAGGCCCACCGTCACAAAGACCACGAGAGATAAAGAGAGATCGGCACAAATGCTAGTCAAAGGAATAATAGATCAGGAAAGAAAAAAACAAAAAATCAGAAGGAAAAGAACTGGTCCGAGATACAGCAGATAATGTTTACGGCCTATATGAACGTGGGAAAGTGCTGATCACAGTAGCTGCCCTTTTTTTTCTCTCTGGGGAGTTAAGGGCAAAGCCATTTTCCTACACACACACACACACACACGCACACTGTATTTGTCTGTTACTTCTCATCTGTTTCCTCTCTGAACTAAATGGTCTGCGCTTTTCAGCACTCGTTGTCGTAAATAACAACAAGAGCAAGACAATAAAGGTGCAAACAGATGTTTCCCCTCATAAATGCATTCTGTCTGCAAAGAGATAAATTTACACTCTTTAGGTCTTTAAAAAAATATTATGGATTATTATATAGCAATGGCAGAAAGTACAAAATATAGACAAAAGTTATTTTAAACATTTGTCTATATTCTGAAAAGGCTTTCCTCTAGATTGTTTCATAGCTTTGTTCGATTTACCCATTTGGCCACAATAGTATTAGTGAGATCAGACACTTATGTCAGGTGAAGAGGTCTGGGGTGCAGTCGGTGTTTCAGTTCATCCCAAAGGTGTTCATTAGGGTTAAGTCAGAATTAGGGCTCTGTGCGAACACTCGAGTTCTTTCACTCCATCATGTCTTTGAGGGCTTTGTGCACAGGGGCATTGTCATGGTGGACACATTTTAAAAATAGGGCTTATCATGAGCGATCTACATTTATTTGATATTTGTATATCGGAGGGTTCAATTGAAGGTTAAGAGCTTTGTTCAGGGTCCTAGCAGTGACATCACGGTACTGGAAATTAAACTAATGATCTTCCGATCATCAATCTGACACCTTAACTACTAAGCTACCACTTCCGCCACACACTTTTGTGGGTGTATTTGTAAGGTGTCCACAAACTTTAGACCATTATACTGTATTTTACAATAGATTCTACAAAAACTATGTTAGGGTTTACAAAGTACATAAGCAATGTTTTACTATCCCAACACACCAAAATCACACTATATTCCTACCTGTCCAAAAGAAATACTGCAGCCATGACATCATGTTTCAGACCCTATGATTCTTATAGTAGAGGTTTAGTATAGTTTTAGGTTTTTTGCTGTAAACATGATAATGATAGGGTTGCCAGATATAGTTGAAACGGTAATTCTATTGCTGGTGTCATCTTTCACACTTGGTTTTCGTTAAATAATTAGCCTATAAAATGTACGCTTAAAAATGGGCAAACTTGTTGTTTCATCTTCAAAAGTATGACAGGCTATCAACTTAAAAAAAAAATAGGAAAGGCTGAAGGCTTGTAAACACTTTTTTGTAATCACCTTTTCTCAATGGTGTTAATTAATATTTAAGGGGAACTTGTTGTATAGGATTGAGTAATTATATAACATTTTGTGATGTAGTGATAAATCAACTTTATTTGGTGTAAAAGGGCTGGTCTTCTTTACACGCAAGAGGGGATGAGCTACACTTCCCAAGTGTGACGAGAGAGAGAGAGAGAGAGAGAGAGAGAGACACAGACAGACAGACAGAGAAACAGAGAAAGAAAGTAAGGAAGAGAGAGAGAGATTGTCATGGTTGTAGTTATTGGCACTTAAACAGGATGTGTATGCTTGAGCAAACAGCTCACATTTAAATGATCACACAGAAATCGCACAGTTGCTTTTAACACACTCGTCTGAACGATATAATACAGTATGAAGTAAGAGGGCTTTGGGTTTATTTTCATATCTTGCCTAAGGCCAAAAGTGTTTTCATTTCAGTGCCTAAAATCAGCTTCTGTTCAGCTTGGGCTGCTTTGTTGCTCCGCCAGGAGTTTGCAGCACGCGTGTATTTTTCAAGATATTAATCACTCACATTAGAACTCTGGCATATTTGCTGGGGTAATTTGTTCGTTGAGCAACGTCTAGCCTAAAGGAAGTGATAAGTGTGAGAGCAACTTAGTCATATACAGGGCATGTTAGTTATTGAGCAGAAGGGTAACGAATACCTGAACCCGTGTTTAATTAACACACTTACGGCAAGTCAATCATTTGTAACAGGTTTTGAAATGATATATAGGTAAATGGTTGTGGGTTCAGTCTTGAATAGACCGAATAGATCTTGGGTCTTTCAGTCTTTCAGAGCTGTTCAGAGTGTGTGAGTCTTTCAGAGCTGTTCAGAGTGTGTGAGTCTTTCAGAGTGTGTGAGAGGAGTTGAAGGAACAGTACCAAATACACTATTATCCATCTTTCATCTGTGTTCATATGAGCTTGTCAGTACAATACGCCTAATTGCTCATAAAAACACTTGTTGCTTGACGTCGCCGACGTGAGGGAGCCGTAGGACGCGGATTTGAACGCATCATCACGGACGAACGGTGGCTGACGGTCTCCATGGCGACGACGCGTTCATCGTGCTCACGTTCAAAGTAGGTGTGACTCGGGCGAGGACATGAGTGTGACCCCGCCCACTTCTCCCTCCTCCTTCTCGTGTGGGCGGGCAGAGAAACACGACACCCGAGACGGAGAAGGAGGGAGGAGGGGGAGGAGGACTGAGAGAGAGAGAGAGAGAGAGTGTGTGTGTGTGTGTGTGTGTGTGTGTGGTGGGAGGAGGAAGAAGAAGAAGAAAAAAAAGTCAGTGTGAAAGAGGGAGTGGGAAGCTGACTAAATTACTGCGAGTCGGTGGCGACCTTTTTGGAGACAAACTGGCTGTTACAAAAAGAAAATGTTCGAAGAAACGCCGACTCGCGTGACCGAGCGCAACACTAAACCCGGAGCGCGCGCGGTGTGTTTTCCGCTCTCGGCGGGACGGTATTGATCGCTTCCCGGGACGGGAAACTCCGCTTTCTCCTCTCCGGATCCACTTCACACTCTCCAAAACTCTTGTGTGCGACGAAAGACTAAACAAAGTGAACGCAACCGAAAGCGATCCCGCGTCTGCACATTTTCACTTAAAAGTTTAGTTTCTTTCTCGTTGTTTGTTTGTTTTTTTGGCTCAGTAAGTAGGGCCGACTCTCGCCCTCTGCCGAACGGGACTCGGCTTGCACGCCAGAAGACAACATGAAAACTCCCGGTGAATCGGGTAAGTTTCTCCTTCATCACTAACTCAAATCTCAGCTGAGTGTTTAATCGGAGAGTTCACACGAGTCACGCTTTAGTGTAAGGAGCTCGTGGGATCAGCGCGCGCTGCCTTTTAATGCAAGTTTTTTTTAATAACAATTAGCGCGCTTTTCCGGACTTGTTAGATTTGTCTAAATTGTCGCTAAAACTCAGCATCTTATCAGGATCCGATACATGTGCTGGCATGCTCGGGGTTTAATACTCAATCCAGCCAGCTCTACAGCCGCATTACAAGTGTGTGTGTGGTGCTGTTGTCAACTCACTGAACCATAAAATGGCAGGCGCTCGACTTTATTTACTTCATCAATCGGAGATCTATTCCTTTTTTTTTTTTAAACCCTGCAATGCACACCTGTGCTTGCATTAAAGACAGCTTATATATATTTACAGATGTTGGTGATAAAGTAGAAGTTTCGATCAGGACCGATCTGTTTTTGTGGTGTGTGTGTGTGTGTGTGCGTGTGTGAACCGCTGCGGATGCGTGCCTTCATCACGGAGAGTTGAGCTACCTGTTGAACCGCCATAACTTTGCGCACACGAACGCGGGTAGAGATTATATTACCAGCTACTTGTCCTCCACGCCGAAGATAAATTACAGTTCCTTAAGTCATTTTTAAACAAATTAATTCCGTCTATTTATTTTCTTTGCAAAAAAAAAAAAACAAGCGCGAGCTTTGAATTAAGCACATTCAAACGGATTCCAACTGATTAACCGTTTAACGACCGATCAGCCACGCGCTTCAGTTTTCTTCGACGGATTTATCCTATTTTTTCCCCTTACACACGTTTAAGGTTAACTTGTATTACACTTTTTCTCTCGTTAAAATGTGTTTTTCCGCGTCTTTTCCGAATTTAGTCAGCTTGTGAGGTTTTTTTTTACCTTTTAAAATGAGCTAGCTAACCGCTACCCATCACGATTCTCTTGTGGGATGTTTAGGAATCTGAGGCTGCATTCCAAATACCATCCTACATAAATACAGCCATAACGTATAAGATTGATGAATTCTACAGACTACTTAGTGCACTACAGGGAGTCATTTGGGATACAGCCTTTGTATCCCCTCACATCAGTGCGCCGCGAAGGCACCAAACTCGCTACTTTTTCAGCGTATGACGTCAGAAGTGTAACTGACTGTGACCTTTATAACAACTCTTAGCCCTGACTTTCCCAGCCCCCAATACACACACACACACACACACACTTGCTCTTTGTATCCTTGTGAGGAAAAATCACTTAAACAGTTATTAATAAAGCTAATTAATGCGGTAAATACTATCCAAAATATCCTCATAAAGTCCAACACATCAGATATTTCCATCCTTTAAGGCACATCCACACACACACACACACACACACACACATCGACATCACTTCTTATATTTTACCACAACTTACTAACACATGATACATAAATGCAGGCTAATTCCGTTTAAAATGCCTCAGATGGCGACATATCCGATAAATATGTGAAGCTTTTCAGTGTTCTGTTCGGCTTTGTCAGACATTCAAAGGTTTTGCTTTGACTCGACTTTTTCACAACTTACATTTACCTTTTTTATACATCTGAGCAATTGGGAGTTAAGGGCCTTGCTTAGGGGCCCAGCAGTGGCAACTTGGTGGTGCTGGGAATAAAACCCTGATCCTTCAATTAGCAGTCAAACACCTTAAGCACTGAGCTACCACTTCCACCTCCGGAAGACGTCTTCCACTTAACACCGTTAGTCTCGAAACATAAATCTTATTGTTATTGAAACAAAACTTCTATTTGCCTTTACATAAAGCAGATTGAGCTGATATGCGGTATTTATCTATATCTGTATCATGTCATAGTGGTGTGTTTACGTCTAAGCAGCGCAGACATTTACTACCAGCTACTATAAGCGCTTTGTGGTTTTGTCGATCTGTGACGCCGCGTGCCACATCGTGACCCCAATAGTTCCAGCGGAACTTTAGGTGCTCTGTAAGTGTGTGAGTGATACAGTACTAAGAAAAGGATGTGGCTGCTGTCGTTAGTAAATTTTGAGTACTGCTTCAGTACACGCTCCTACCTTTAGGTTCACACACCCACGGCCATATATGTCGAGCGTCTTTTTGTGGTGAAAGGATTTTCTCTGAAAGCATGAGTTTTCCATGGCAACAGGTGGCTGAGACAAGTTGTTATTTAGAGGGCTGTACATCCTGATAAGGTGTGTGTGTGTGTGTAGAAGAAAAACACTATTTGCTTCATCAAAAGCCTTTACGATATGAAGCGGCACACGTTTAACATTTTCTTTCCACTTTGATGAGCTTTTAATATCCACGCTTTTTATATACAGTAATTACACGCAGACAAGCCAGACCCATGACTTCATACGCTGCCGAGGATAAAGATTTAAACGCTGACTTTAGGCGACTGTCCTCATTAAGGATAATTGTGCTGTTTAACTCACTGATGGTGTTTTTTCCTTAATATGAGGTTACTAATTAGTTAATAGAAGTCAAGAATGAATTTGGCCATTAAATCCAGCTATAAAATGACCCTTTGATTTAAAAACGATCACATTTGTGAAACTTTTTTCTTATAATTACAGCCATTGTTAAAGTCTTATAGACTAATATGTTGACTCCGGATGTTTACACACACTCACACACACAGTTATAGTTAGGCTGTGTTTGACAGATTATTTTTGGCTCCGAATCAGTCACTAGGTTTTAATTCTTTAATTCTTTTTTTGTCTGTTTGTCTGTTCTGCAGCCCGTGTATGCGATGCAATTACTTTCGAACGAGATGTTTGTTCGGTGTGTATCGGTGTATAGTGTGATGTGCAGCTGTTGCTCTGGCTGAAACTAGTTCACTATCAACGCTCACCTCTCACTCTGTTTACATGCTGATGTACCTTTTCAACAGGCTGTGTGTGTGTGTGATCTTTATTTGCACACTGCCTTTTCAAAAAATAAAGATGTCCCGTCATGCTGTTCTTTTGTAACCGAGAAGCTCCATTGTGTCAGTGTGACAAACACCGAACTTTTTTTATCTGACTGAACATTGATGAAGTTAATCCAGTCCAGGTAAATAGGTGAACAGTTGAAAGGTAGCATTGCCCAAGGGCTTAAATGTGGTTTTTACCAACCTTAAATCTAAGTGTACTAGATCACAATAAATTTATTGGTGTTTGGTGAACACGGCTGCTGACTTTTCCCTAGAGAAAACAATAGGGGGCGTGTGTATGCACGGAAACAAGGTTCTGTGTGTGTGTGTGTGTGTGTGTGTGTGTGTATGGGCATCCATTATGACAGTGTAGACTGGGAGCTCATCCATGTGTTGGTGTCACTTATGAATTGTCAAGAAACACAGAGATCCTTTTTGTGTGGACAGAGTGGGGGTTAGCACACACGCTTGCGTGCGTGTGTGTGAGTGTGGTTTACGACCCTGAATTGCTGACCCTTCACACCACATTCTAACACACATACACACCAGTCACATGCTGGATGTCCAGCGAGGGCCTGATGCCAGACCCTTGCTAACTCTACACATCTTACCCTGGTGTGACTTCACTTTTTGAAGCTGCTGTTTAGCATCTCTACCCCATGTATCATTGATTACGTTTACTTCAATATGTATAATTGTGTAATGTTAAGCCAAATTTCTTAGTTGTTTAAAAAATAATTGACACTCTAAAGAACGTTCTACATTTATCAAAATGGCATGATATGAAACATTTCAATGTTTTTTTTTTTGTTTAAAACGTTTCGTTTTCTAAGTATTTACTTAATAAACCTACACATTTTGATTATAGTGAGGCTAAAATACTCCGTCATCATCAACATTGACAGTGAAAAATGGTCAACAAATTATTTTTGTTGTCCAATTGTCGTTTGATCTCGTCATAGCTTAAGGGCCTGCAATAGCATGCTTTAACCAGTGTGGCGCTGTAGCACTAGCGTTCAGGCAGGATAAAGACGTTGAAGCATAAAGAAAACCAAATCAGTAAATTTCACAAAACTACAACCGAAATCTACTGTCAAGTTATTTGTATAAATAAGTGTATAAATAATATTAATATAATTATCTGAAATTATGACCTTCATGTATTATTATGAATGTCTCATTTATTAATTGCAAAAACTAATTAGATAATTAAAAACTGATCAAAGCCTACTAAATAAAATAATTCCAGCCCAATTATTTTGTTTAAAAGCTGAAATCTCAAGTATTCATTTGGTACGATGTCAATGATGAGCTAGCCACTTTCATGTGGTTTATGTTTAGTCAACTAGCTAGTCAGGTAAGCGTCAAGGCTAGCGTTAGAGTTCAGTATATGTACGTGAAGTTATTGCCCATTCAAGTGATTCTGCACAAAGCAAAACTTACAGTGAAAAAGTCTCTGACTGTTAGTTATTGCCTGTGTTTATCCTTTTTTTTTTTTTTAACTCCACACGTTGTAATTAAAACTAAAGTGATGGCACATGTGAAAGTTTTATTTCTCAATAAAATCCCTTTTAATTTTGTAACAGCTCTACTAGCGATGGGATTTGTTTTGTTTTTTCAGCCGAGTAGTCAACAATTTGACCTGTCCCCACTCATTACCGACGAGAGAACAATGTGTAATCTTCCTCAGCCGATTAACTCAATACTGAGGATGTAACTCGGCTAGCATGAGGGATGAGCATGTCTGCCGGTGAAACGCTAAGGGAGAATTCTGACCTTTCATCGACAAAGCAGAGAGTAGGAGAGGTGAGGCAGTGAACTGTCCTCTATGGCAAAAGAGCTTTGATCAATATAAGTTTTTGTTTAGCAAACATATACATCAGGGTTGTAGAGTGCATGGGTCAAACTCCCGCATGTGTGCGAGTCCAAACATCTACCTGTACTTTGAAAATGTTGAAAAATCCCCCTGTAAAACTCTATAGTGGAAACCGTGAAGGTCCAAAATTTCACTTTCTGAAAAATATTAAAGTTTACATTTACGACATGTAGGTACAACATTTACATATACAGCAGACGCCCTTTATCCAAAGTGAGGTTTACATTTATTTCATTTATTGGAGATTTATTGGGGATTAGGGCTTTGCTCAGAGGCCCACCAGTGGATGTACTGGGATTCGAACTCACAATCTACTGGTTAGCGGTCCATCATCTTAACCACTGCACTACCACCTTCCCAACGAATAATATACAGTTATAGTTAAATCATTTTAATGTGTTGATACTGTATGTTTGATAAGTTAAGTCGGAAGTTATAACAGACTCTAGTTTGTGTCACAGACGAAAGAAAATATACAAAATATCTTTCTAGCTAGCAGACTTCAGCTAGCCAGCTAACGTTACCTCAGACTTGTCAAGCTTCTCGCTGTTTACATTTTTAACCTTAGCGCGATGAAGCAATGGTAGAAATGACGAATGGCATTTTAATTTTATGCTTTTTGTAGCTAGTTTGACAGAAAAGTTTTAAATCCTGTTGGTTTTTAGCAATTTAGTAATTTACAATTACACACAGTGTAAAAGTGTCCGCCAGGAAGAGTATGTTGTGTTATTAGTAACCGTACAATACTTTACAGTTTGTGACTACAGTATGGAAATTGTCATACTGCTGTAAACCCAGTGTTTTATTGTAGATATTAGAAAATATCGAATTATCTACAATAATCACTGAAATCAGGAATCCTGAGATTTAGTGTGGTTGAAATAATTTTTTCCATAAATAAGCACTTAGCAGTTTAATAATTAATTCCAAAACAATTATTTTTGATAGCCAGTTCTGTTCGATGGGACAAAATTGTAACCGGTTATTTGTTAATTGGTTAGTTAAATAACTAGTTTAGTTAGTTGGTAAGCAGAAATTGCAGACCCTTATAATTGACAGAACATTAATTTATTTTTTTTGGACAAAAGGCCGAGCAGGAAACGTCCTGCTTGTTCCTGCGCACAAATGTTATGTGTGTAAACGGCTTCACTCGCACCCGCACAGCTGCTTTAGTGCACTTTGGCTTTCTCGCTTTTTAGATACGACAAAGTAATTAGCAGGAAAGAAGATTTTTTTTGAGAAACATTTGCAGACTCTGTAGCTTGTAACAACTTTTTATTGTCCTTATACATGTTGGTGTTTTCTTATATAGCTTTATATTACTAATGATGACGCTACGATTCTTAATTCTGATTGGATTGGTAGGTGATTTCTCATTAATAATTTCAGGTGTAATATAAAGCACAGGTTTAGATTAGGTTATTTCTACGTAAACTCGGGCTAATAGGAAAGATTCAGAAGTTGTAGTTATTTAACGAAGGAAATGTATGGTTGTAGATGGAGTAACGTATAAGTCTCAGCTGTAGGTGCCTTGTCGCCACAGAAAAAAAAATCAGCAAAGTGGTGGTTTTTTTCACCCATTTTTTTTTTTTTTTTTTGTTTTTTTTTGTTCCATGATCCGAACACAGAGCGGCGACTTGTCCTTCAGAAATCCTCCAGGAAGGTTTAGCAATATGACTTTTTTTTATTTATTAATGAATTAAAAAATTGTTATCCTTGGACATGTGCTGTGGTGTAAGCGGAATAAAACACATTGCTGGATATTAATTAGTGCAGAAAGTTAATTTACATTAAGGTGGATGTCACCAGGGCACCCTGTTGTGGATTTTTTACATATTTCGTGGAACAGCACACCCCAAGGGGTTTTTCTCTGCACTTCCTTCTCATCTGTCTAATGTGTTAACGTGTACATTGTGCCATTGTACATGTTGTTATTGACGTAGTAATGAATTGGACATTTTCTGCTTCATCAAACATGAAAAAGCCACACGTGTACACACACACACACACACACAGACACACACACACGGTGATCTGTTTTGGTACGAAGCATGGCCCTCCCACATTCCTGTTCAGCGCTTAAATCACTCCAGCCTGTGCTGCATTACTTGTTCCAGGAAAAGCTTTGTGCACATAAGCACACATAACTCGCACACTTTTTCCACACACACACACACACACAGACACACACACATGCAGCGCCTCACAAACTACAAATACAGCGCTCTCATGGAAAAGCTGGCGTCTCAGGGGACACATACACATAGACATAGACATAACCTTGTTGGACGTTCTGCTTGTTTAGCGTGTGCTGCTGTTTTCCATGTTTGGGGTCTCTTGTCTGGGCTCGGGGGCCACAAGTGTAAGGAAATTCAGTGTGCAGCGAATATGTGTGTGTGTGTGTGTGTGTGTGTAAGAGAGAGAGAGTGTATTGTCATAAAGTTGACTCATAAGTGTAACACCTGCAGTGTGTAAAAGCGTGCACGTTTCTCAGGGAAATACACTCCACACAAGCAGACAGGGTAAGGCCAGGACAGGCCTCTTGCATCACACACACACACACACACACACACACACACACACACACACACACACACACACACAGATGGACGGAGCGATCAGATGTACCGAGTGTGTTAAAGAGACATTCTGCTCCGGCTAGTGTTGAGTATAACACACACACACACACACACACTGCTGCAGTTCCTCAGTCACCCTCTCTTCACAAGCTTTTGTGCGCCGAAACTCTTGGCATATTTGCAGTCTGTTTTTATCTGGGAATGTGTGTGTGTGTGTGTGTTAAGGGTGTGTGTGTGTAGGGCACATTTGGGATGGTGGAGGGTGTGTGTGAGGATATGAGAACATTATTCTAATAATATCTTTGAAGGGGAAGTCACCATACACTCTTCTGTTCTCTCGCCGTAACAGATACCCCCGAAGGAAAAAGTGTGTGCGTGTGCGTGTGTGTGTGTGTGTGTGTGTGTGGTCGACTGCCGGGAATTCAAATGTTGTCTGGCGCCATCTTAACCCCCCCCCCCCTCTCTATTTCTCTCCTCTCCTCCACTCCCCCCACTCCCCCATCCTACTTTTTACCCTTTCCCTCCTCAACACAGGAATGTAAGAACACGTTTAAACGTAATCTCTCGCTCTCTCTCTCTCAGTCTCTCTCCTCTCTCTCTCTCTCTCTCTCTCTCTACTCTCTCTCTCTCTCTCTCTCTCTCTCTCTCTCTCTCTCTGTGTTTCTCTCATTCTCTCTCTCTCTCTCTGTTTCTCTCTCTCTCTCTCCTGTCTCTTTTTTCAGTCTCTGTCGATTTGGCTCTCACTTTCTTCATCGGTTGCTCTCTTCCATCTATTTGTCTGTCTCTTTCTTTCATGTTAAAAAGATAAATTCTCTTTCTGTCTCCCTCCCGCGCTCTATCTCCCTGTCTGTCTGTCTCTCTCTCTCTCTCTCTCTCTCTCTCTCTCTCTGTCTCTCTTTCTCTCTCTCTCTCTCTCTCTCTCTCTTTTTCTCTCTTTCTCGCTGTCTCTCACTTTCTCTCACATTGTCTCTCTTTCAGTCTATCTGTCTCTCTCCAGTTCATGTTAAAAAGTTCAGCATTCTCTCTCTCTCTCTCTCTCTCTCTCTCTCTCTCTTTTTTCTCTCCCTCTCTTCTTCTCTGATTACCTGTCTTTCTTCGACAGTTTATCTGTCTCTTTATTACCGTTTTTCTATCTCAATCTTTCTCACAGTCTTTATCGGTCAATCTTGGTTTAACATTTCTTATACTAATTGTCCTTTTTTAATGTCTGTCTCTCTCTCTTGATCTTTTTTTTTTTTCTTAGTCTGTTTTCATCCAAATTCTTTTTTGACTTTAGCGATGGTGTGTCTCAGGCCAGTTTTATGGTTTAAACTAAACAAATCTGAGTGAATGAGTGTGTGTGTGTGTGTGTGTGCATGCGCTATTTTAAGCGTTCAGGTTGCATCATCAAATCAGCCAGTACGATATAAAAATGAATATTCTGTTTTTCCTACACTTTTTCCTCTGCTCTGTGTGTGTGTGTGTTTTGTTCCCCCACCCCACCCGTATCCAGGTTTCTCCAAGCACATGTCTCCCAAGGGAGCGTCTAACAAGTTTTCACTTTTGATGGAATTTTAAACGCCCCACAAGGACACTTTAGTAGATAAAAAAAAAATAACCCTCTGCACAGCATCACCGTTACTCTTTGTTTTCTGAATATTCCACCCATACTGACCCTTTTTTCTTTTTCTTTTTCTCTTTTCACCCATTTACATGCCTTTTCCTATTGAACATTATAACTGAAAAAGAGTTTGTGGTGCAGTCCGCTCTCTGTGGTTTTCAGGTGTGTGTGTGTGTGTGTGTGTGTTTTGATGACGACACACTCAGGTGCTTTATTGCCTTGATTATAATTCCATTTCAGTTCGATGGACAGATTTAAAGCCTGTAATGACATGTCTCCAAACAGACTTTTAGAAACTTTTGCAGCTGGTTTCCACAGTACAACTCAAATTATTTAAGACATAGGGACTAAATAATTAAAGAGACAGCGTACGATTCATTTTAGTGACATGGCGGGTTTTTTCTCCTTGCCAATGCAAGGGAATGTAAGCTGGTTCGGAAGTGGCGCCAGATTGGCCATAATTTTAAGGCGCTTAGCAGCTGCGGGTGCCTCTGGCTTTGCTGCTTGTTGATGGTCCTGCGTCAAAGCATGCGCTTGCATATCCCAACTTACATCCGCAGGCCAAATATTTGACTATCCGCATCCACCTTAAACATGTCCATACATTATTATTTAAAGCATTAAATCACTCGGTTGTCGCAAACCACTGGAGGATGCTGTATTGTAACATTTTGTTGCACATTGCATTGGTGCTGCAGAGGTTAAAAGTTTAGTAGCACAGGTTGTAGCACAAGTATAAAACGCCTGTCATTGGAGTTCATTACTTAAACAGGCATTAATGTTCCATGCAGAGCACAGACAAGTTCCAACCGTCACAAAAATGGTTATTTCGACAAACTTTTTGTTTATTTGCTAAATATGAAAAAATGCAGAAATTGCATTCCCTCCTTTTCCAACTTAACATTACACATTAAAGTAGAACTGATCTGTGGGCAGACATCACTAAATAGAAAGTCAAGGTTCTTACACCTTTTCCAGCAATTAACAACTGCAGTAAATTAGTGTTGAGTTACATATACCGTGCGTACTTTTTTACATTAAAATCCATTGTGCTATAGAAAGAAGTTCCCAATATAAAATATTTTTTTAGCAAATAAATGACCTAATGTTCCTGTCTCATTTATTTAAAAAATTAGTTCAAAGCCCGTTTTTGTAAGAAACGTATCCGCTTCTGTCAGTGTCGTAACGCAGACGCAGGCATAAGGGGGCAGTGGCGGCTCAAAAGGTTAAGGTGCTAAGTTGTTAATTGGAAGACCAGGAACACCTGGGTTTAAGCCCCACCACCTCCAGTCAGCCACTGTTGGGTCCTCGAGCAAGACCCTTAACCCCTTCCTGCTCTGTATCATAGCTGACCCTGCGCTCTGGCCCCAATTTTCTAAGATGGGATATGCGAAGAAACAAATTTCACTGTGCTGTAAAGTTTATGTGACAAATAAAGACATTTACATTTAGTGTAAGGAATTGTGGGATATGTATGAGGCTCAGTGCAGCTGGAATACAAGTTTTTATCACACAATATACAACAACTACCAAGTATAACTGCATCAGTCTTTCTCTTTCTTTTACACACACACACACACTCACTTTACACTATTAAGCAGCCGTGTAATTAAAAAGCAAAGCTGTATTGCTTGCGGACTAAAATGGTAAATTTATTAATCGCACAGGCCAGTTTTCTCGTTGCACTTACAACGTATATGTTGCACTGTATATCGATAATTTCAATATATTGTGCAGCCCATGGCGGTATGTGTGAAACTATCCACTGCAGTCCTGCTTAACAGTGTAAAAAGGCCTAGAAACGTCTGCAGAGATTTGTTAAAATCCTTTGCAACACAATGGAATTTATACAACACGTCCTGTCTCACTGTATTTCCCCCCCGTCAAGTTATAGAAGCGCAACAGCGAAAATACTAAAATTGAGCGTGTGCGCACTCACACGTACTAATGGGAGTCCCTGAGGAGCAAAGCCTTTTAAACATCGATTCTGCCGTCGTCCCTTTAACCCTGAGCATGCACGCTCGCGCCCTCCTCCATTTCTGCACACACATCATCTCATGATCCGTCACCAATCCACAGCAAAATACCCGAGTGACGTCTCCTGTTCCATTACCCACCATCTCTCGCTCTCCTGTTTTTTAAGGATCTGCTTGATAGCGATTGCGTCCAACCGCCGCTCATCGTCTCATCCTCCCAGGTTGTGTGTGTTGATGCTGGCGAGTATTTGACCTCTGGGGTTTGTAAAAGCAGACGTCTGAGATGCATGGCACTTTAAAAGAAGCACAAATGTACACGCTGGTGAATAATAGATAATGGATTGGAAAAAAGGAACAGCTGTATTTAGTGAAAAGGAAAAAGGCATTAAATCTTAATGGTCACTTGCTGCCCGGACGCTCCGAACACTTTAAAGGCGTTTTTATTATACCAAACTGCACTACCCTCTCTCTCTCTCTCTCTTTTTTTTTTTTTCCCGCTTTCTCCAGTCAGGGATGTGGCGGTGAAAATCTGGACTTAAAAAGACATCCCTGATGGTTTTTACATACGTGCCTGTGCACGTGTGCACTCCGGCCAGCGCAATTGGCTCATAATTGGTTTAACTGGGCCATTTATATCCGCAGACATGGTTAGGCCATTTACATAGCGCGCGCACACACATGGACCGCATCTCAGGCGGCTCAGAACTTGCCTACATAACAGAGTGATTGTTGTTTAAGGAGATTAAGGCTTAAGAGTATGTCGAGACACAGCAGAGGCCCGCACTAGCCTGACTGATCATTAGTCCTGCCTTTAATGTCATCCCACATCTCGCCGATTTATAGTTTTGCTTTCTTTTTCAACGTGTGATATTACAAGTTCTTTAGTTTAGCATGAACAGACATGCCTTGACATATACATGGCACTGTTGTGCTTTAAGGGACCCCAGGTTACAATCCATCCTGGGCCTTTTCCTGATCCCAGCCTTTCTCCCCCCCCCCCTCTCTCTCTCTTCCAATTCACTTCCTGTCTGTCTGCCCATAAATAGATTAAAAAAAAATTTGATAGAATATTAAAGATACATTTTTTTAAGCCTTAAAAAAAAGCGAAGGCTGGGTAACAACAACAACAGAGCTCCAAGGTCTGACCCTCAGCTCAGGTTTCTGCCCAGGTGCTGTTTTTGCGTGTTGCAGGTGACATGGGTTTTCTCAGAGCTCTTTGTTCTTCCCTAGTCTCTCCGAAAAAAAAACAGGGTGGTTGGCTATGTTAAATTGCCCCTATATAGTGTGTGTGTGTGTGTGTGTGTGTGTGTGTGTGTGTTGCATTTGCATGTACATTCCTGAGGTTTAGCAGATGCGCTTATCCAGAGCGAATTACAATTAAATCACCATTTTATCCAACTCAGCACTTGAGGGTCAAGGGTCTTGCTCAGGGGCCCAGCAGCGGCAGCTTGGTAGTGCTGAAAATTAAACCTGTAATCTTCTGATTAGCAATCCAACAACTGAACCAACAGATGTATTAGTGTAGCTAAGATGGTAGCTCAGTGTATGACTATACATTTCCTCGAAAGCATTTTTTATGAGCGTTTATTTTGACGTGCATTCAAATACACTGATTTATATCGAAATATTCTTCTATTTCTTCGGATTTCTGCTGCTCATATTAGAGGTTCTGAATTTAACCCTACCAAGTGGATCACACAGATTTAAAACATCTTGAGTGGATGCAGGCGGCTTATCTGCACAGTGCTGATTGAGTGGATTACATAGCACCTACCGGGATGCGTGAGATGACCCTGTTTATGTGTGTGTGTTTGTTTGTGTGTGTGTTTGAGGTCAGCGGGAGGAGTGGTGAGGAAGTGGAACAACACTTTGAACTGACAGGGTGTATATTAGCTGCTCAGCTGTGTAGCCTTCCATGTGTGTAAGCAGTACTTTTATAAATGACTATGCTGAGCTTGCGGGTGCCGACGTGTGTGTGTGTGTGTTTGTGTTGGGGGAGATTGTCTCAGGTAAGAGATAATGCCCAGTAAAGCGACCTAATATAAGCAAAGGGTAACGGGCTGAAAATGCTGTAATAGGCTTGTGTGATTATTGTTACGTTTCTGATTTTTCTTTGACAGCTTAATCCAAAGTGTTTTATGCCAGCTTTTTTATTACAGCGTTTAAAACTTTTTACGACTTGTTATCAGTTTTATTCCAGCAGCAATAAATTATCAATACAGAAACAAAGCTTTTACAGCTTTTCAACTCACTGTCTTGCCTAAGATTGCAAAATTCCAGGAATTTATAATACATGAAACTTTCCATGAATAACAAGAATACATGGTAATTAACTTACCATACAGGAATTTATGGTAATTAATGAAAATTTGCAAAATTGCAGGTTAGCCTATAACATGGAACTTAAATGCAAAAATGTTGCAGCTTAATCTTGGTTAAAACATCCAGATTTCATGCAATTTTTGTTGAATTTCTAGCCTGCATATTCCTCCATCAAATGCACACTAGGCTTGCCGCAATATTTAATGCTGACTGTGTTACGTTAATGTTGACCGCAAAACACCAGTTATAACACTTGCCCACAGCGGCATTGGCCCACCATTGTTTTGCCCTAGTGTGCCGAGCCACAGTCACAGCACATCTCATATCAGCAGCAGAAGTCAAATTTTATTTATCATGTGGGATATTTATGTTAATAAATGTTGTGTTAAATAAACGTTTCCTGATAGTAAATTGTGCACAAACAGGAAGAAAAGTGAAAAAGAGAGGGAACATCCAACAAGCACCCCAAACCTTACCGCCACCCCAAACAGTGATGCTGATGTTACTAGTGTGGTCACATGTCAATTAAGCAGTATGGAAATTTCATTACCATCACGGTTTGCAGAAATACAGAGGCGACACCTCCACCTCCGCACTGTACGTTACTCCAAAACACACAACCGTCATTTCTTCAATCCTAGCCACAAAATGTCTTTGTCAGTATTTATGTAAATCACATAAATATCACAGAATATTATTCATAACTTTCTTGTGCTGTGTGTAAAGCTATTGTGCAGAAAAAATTATATCAGCATAAAAACAAATACACTGACTAATTGTAATGAGTAATTTAGGTAAGAATTAAAACACTGTTGATTAAAGACCCCATGCACAGACCCCCCCCCCCCCACCCCCCCCCCCCCACCCCACCCCCAGTCACTTAATGGGGGAATTATTATTATTTTTTTTTTATTATTTTATTGTTCCGCTTTATGTTGTTGTAGCAGCACCTTAAGTGCAAGAAATGCCTTATTTTTATTACTACTATTATTATAACTATTATACTTGTAGTATTATGTATAATATTATACTATTAATTACCCCATTTTCCAGGCTTTAGAAAGCCAAAAAATGTCATTTTAAAAATGACTTCACTCGTATGTTAGCTAATTATTATTAATTAGCTTATTTTTTTAAATATATAATGTCTATAAACTTTCCCAAATTTCTAAATAATTCAAATAAGTTGGAATATTTGCAAAATTTCAAAAATAAAGTTCCCATGGAAAGTTTCTGGACAATTTCCCAGGAGACCTCCTTCATAACTTTCAAACCTGTCCTTTATAAGTGATTATTATGTTTCTATACAGTTGCACTTAAACACATTGCACCAGCGCTTTACATTAAACACTGTTAACTCTGTTTATCTACACTATATCAGGAAAAGTATTGAGACATCTGACAATTACATAAATGTGTTTTCCTAAACGTAGTCTCACACTTCCTCTTTCAATACCCTCCACACTTCCTGTGCAGGTTTTCCCACATGACTGTGGGAACGTGTGTTCATTTCGTCACAATAGTACTAATGAGATCAGATACTAATGTCAGCTAAGGAGGTCTGGGGTGCAGTCAGTGTTCCAGTTCATCCCGAAGGTGTTCAGAATCTGGGCTCTGTACAGAACACTCGAGTTCTTCCACTTTAACCAGAACACAACATGTATTTATGCAGTTCAGGGGTTTTGTGCACAGTGTTTCCAGATTTGAGTCTTTTAGTTCCACTGCAAAAATGATGTAATGTTACAACATGCGCAGGGAGGTTTCAGGACTCTTTAGTTTAGGGAAACACACGTATGTGGCTGTGTTGGTAAGGTGGCCATAAACTTTTGGCCTTATACTGTATCTCGACTTTGATTCTGTAAGAAAAGTCAGTCATAAAAAGCATTTAATTTTATTGCATGTCATTTACTATGTATGATTTTATATGTTACAGATAAACTTTAAATTGGAACTATATTATCTGTTGTAGCTATACAGTACTGTAGAAATCACTGTGAATAAAATGTTCATAAAATAAAATAATGCATTAAAAGAAACCAGCAGTTTTGTGTTACAGCAGAGCTGCTGGTGACCAATCACGTTCGAGCTACATTGTATAACACAGCCTGGATTTATAATAAACACAACAATAGTGACATCTGATAGCTGTAATTTTTCTTCCAACGTGTATAGAATTGAGTTTCTCTAGAGAAGTAAAAAATAGCTAAAAGTCATTCTATATAATATATAAAAGTTATAGCTGCTTGTTAGCAGCTATTCTTAAGCCCACATACAAGTTATCTGCTCATTATCATGGCTTTGTTTAAAAAAAACCCCAGAACAATTGATTGGTCTGATAATGTTTTTTCTTCATCTAGTCTCCGTTTGAAGAATAGACTACTAGAATGTCATCAAGTTCCTGTGATCATGGTGTAAAGGTCTTTAGTAATGGGGAATCGCTGGCCTGTTGTGCAATTCTATACCATACTGTCTAGGCCCTCCCTGTCTGCGTATGCATGCAGGACGTGTGCTTGCGTGTCGGTGGGTTTAGGTTTTATTACTCTTCAACGCTCTTCTGCGTTCTGTGTGCGGGTGTGTATTATTTCCTCTTTACCCCTGTTAAGTTGAAAGTTCACTCAGATCGATCTCTCCCTCTTGCAGTTCTCATACCATAAGTAATTGGTTGTCCACTTACTAGTTTATCAAATTTCTCTGCTTTAAAGAAGAATCTAGGTGACTAAATACTTTAATTACCGCATAAACCTACACACACGCCTATAAAACTTGGTAATAAAACTCAGAAGGTTTTCTAAGGGTACTTGATCTGTTCCTTATGAGCAGGCATACATTTTCACGATCCTAGCAGGCTACCGCCGCCGAGCTTGGCCATACGTCAGGAGCAGAAACACATGTGCGCTGTGTGTTTGTGTGTGTTGGAGAGATTTGGAGGGTAACTGTAACTGCACTAGTTTTAAAGTCTGTTTTGGTTTTGTCGCCGGCTTGCTGGTTGCTATGGCGTGGCTGCTGTGCTGTGGTGCGTGTGTATGTGTGTGGCGATTTTGTGAGTGTAGTTACATCATCGGCGTCTTTTATAATGCAGTAGAATTTATTAGCTTCAGTTGAGGAGGATGAAAGAGGGAGAGAAAGAGAGCGAAAGAGAGAGAGAGAGAGAGAGAGAGAGAGAGATGTTAAGGTGACTGACCCGCTGCAAAGATGGTCAGAATGAATGCCTGAATGCTTCCTACACTGAAAAAACATTATTATTAGTATTATTGTCATGCCATGTAATAAAGCAGAACAACGCTACAACCTAAGATTAAGAAGTGTTGGACACATACATTTGTAGGAATTGGCAAGCTGAGTGGTATGAATGTACAAGAAACAAACGTTACCAAATGAACCCTGTGTTTGGTATAAAAAGTTGTGTCCACTTAAAAAATAGCTGGGATCCTATTATCTACACTTGGGCTCGAGTACGATACTCCAGACTAACCAGTAACTGTTTATTTTTTCTGTTAACGGATGAAGATCCTTTGTCGTTTTTTTTTCTACCGACTCTTCATTACAATTTCAAGGAAGTACAGCCAAGTTTAGTTTAGGAATTATTATTATCAAACGTCGAATCTAGTTTAATTATTAATTAAACCGTAAAAAAAAAAAATCTTGCGCTTGCCGAGGCAGCACGCGTGGCGTTAAATCATGACTAACTAACTATCCTTAAGTGAAGATTTTTGTTTCCTATTGTGCTGTTGTTTAATCCAGGTGTTTCAGTCACATGACCTTTTTGTTGCAGTTGTCAGGTACTAAACAAAATGTCTGCCTTTACTTTAAACAGATATAACAAAACAGCTAAAATTGCTCGCCTGAAATTGAGCACAGACAGTCTGGAACTGCTTGTTGGCAGTAGTAATTGCGTGTAACTTTTTTTAGTCCACATTACTGGATTTTAGTGCTGATAATGCAAAAACAGTAAAGAAAAACAACAAACAAATAGTATGTTTTAACTTTTTTTTTTTTTTTTTTTTTTTTTGTGCTAAATTCTCGGCCATCAGCACGGCTAACATACCCACTGCTGTTTTTTTTTTTTAGAGTGCTGACTGGTGGGGAAAAAATACAGACACATTTTGCTTTATTATTTAATATTATATGCAAAGTGTTAGATTGCATAATCTTAGCCAAGGTGTGTAGTTGGGGTTTCCAGGCTCTGTCAGTGATGTAGGAAAGGGGGTGGGATTTCCAGGTTCTGTCTGTTATTTAGATAGAGGGTGGTATTTTCAGGTTCTGTCTGTTGTTTATGGAGGGGGTGGGCTTTCCAGGCTCTGTCAGTGATGTGCAGAGGGGTGGAGTTTGTGGAGGGGAAGCAGGATTTCTAGGTTCTGTCAGTGATGTAGGGGCGGTGGAATTTACAGGTTCTGTCAGTTATGTAGAGAGGGGGCGGGATTTCGGGTTCTGTCTGTTGTTTAGGGAGAGGTGGGGTTTCCAAGCTCCTTAAGTGATGTAGAAAGGGGGGTGGGATTTCTAGGCTCTGTCTGTGATGTATGGAGGGAGTTTGTGGAGGGGAAGCAGAATTTCCAGGTTCTGTCAGTTATGTGGAAGAGGGGCAGGATTTCCAGCTTCTGTCTGTTATTTATGGAGAGGGTAGTGTTTCCAGGCTCTGTCAGTCATGTAGGGAGGGGGGTGTGATTTCCAGGTTCTGTCTGGTATTTGGGGAGGGTGTGGGGTTTGCAGACTCCGTCTGTGATGTAGGAAGGTGGCAGGATTTCCAGGTTCTGTCAGTGATTTAGTGAGGGGGTAGGGTTTTCAGGCTCTGTCTGTGATGTTGGGAGGGGGCGGGATTTCCAGGTTCTGTCAGTGATGTTGGGAGGGGGCGGGATTTCCAGGTTCTGTCAGTGATTTAGGGAGGGGGTAGGGTTTTCAGCCTCTGTCAGTGATGTAAGGGGGGGTTGATTTCCAGGCTCTGTCAGTGATCTAGGGAGAGGCCGGGATTTTCAGGCTCTCAGTGATGTAGGGAGGGGTGAAGTTTGTATGGGAAAGCAGGTTTTCTAGGTTCTGTTAGTGATGTAGGGGCAGTGGGGTTGCCAGGTTCTGTCAATTATGTACAAAGGGCGTCGTTTTGTAAAGATCTGCCTGTTTCGTGGCTTTTTAGGTGAAAACTAACTTTCCACATTGCCCAAAAAGCTGTGGTTGATCGGAAAAGGTGAAGTTGAAGCCTCAGCATCTCTAAAATAGGATCGAGCAAGGCCCAGGACGCTCTCTCTGCTCCAGCAGCTCTGTGCTATGGCTAAAGCTACACCCAGACCCCCACTTTTAAAGCTGCAAAGAAAAAAGCTCCACTGTCATGTAATGTGTCTCAAAATTAAAAAGCAGCTTCTTCTTCATGCATATACTGTAACAGTGTAAAACAGTGTTGGGATTATTAACTAGCTAAATTAGCACGAGTATAACTGGTAGATTATCAGGACCACCTGAGGTCTTACAGAACTGCTGGTCAGACACACACACACACACTGTCACTGTTCTAATCCTCCCCTCATGGTGCTAGTATGGTAAAAGTTATGTAAGAACGATCATTAAGACTTAAGCAGCTTTAACATACACTGTTTACCAGCTCACTAACTCGCACGCGCACACACACACACACCAAAATCCCTCAGTCACGTCTGTCAGTCAGTGAGTGAGTGCATGAGTGAGGCAGAGAAGGTTGACAGGCTGCGTCACTGCATGGGTTCACAGATCAGCTCATGTTTATCAGTAGACACACACCGGGTAATGTCCTGCCCTGGGCAGTGCTGACCACAATCACTTTCTCTCTCACACACACACTCTCTCTCGCTCTCTCTCGCTAACAATCCCCCCCCCCTCTTGACTCTTTTTATTATTTCTTTCCTGTCTCACATGAATTCGTTGGCGTGGTTAACAGACGTAAGCAGCGTTTTCCCCTTCTCTAAAATTAGGGTGGTAAAATAATGGCAGGAAGAGAAGGAGAGCGAGCGAGAGGGGAATAGATGGAGGTGAAGGAAGGAGGGGTGTGGAACGGGGAGATGGAGATAACGGAGGAGCGGGTATTTTTGGACGGTCACACGTCACACAGACGCAAATCGGTCCGCTATACACAAAGGTGGCAAAAACATGCTTCGATTGCTGTGTGTCGTAAAGTGTGTGGGGACCTAGTAAGCAAATGAGCAATCATAAAAGTGGGAAGGAAACAAAATGTTTTTGCGGTTTATTGCACAAAGGTAATACGCATCATATCACACATATACACATGCATGCACAGAAACTAATTGTTGTTATAAAGTAACGTTAGTGTTAAAACTTATTACTTTATCTTTCAAAACTTCTTTTTAATTGGGTAATATTGTGCCATTTTAAAAAAAAAAAAAAAGGAAATCATGTTTGTCTTTTAGGGATGTGTATTTGCAGGAACCTCACGATATAATACATATGATTAGAGGTGGGAAGAAACTTGTTTCAACGATGCATCATGATTTTTAACGATTCCTAAATCGATTCTCAAAAGTTCAGAATCGATTCTAAATTCAAATAAGATCGCGACGGTGCAGGCCTGCGTGTGCAAGACAGAAAAATTGAAGGTGTTACTGAGCGTTCGTCAAACACATGACATATATTCTAAACTTTTTATTTTGTCTTACACCCCTGTGCTCATCCACTTTCACCAAACTACGGCAAGCCCAGAGGGGAAATAATAATAAAATAATAATAATATTTAATTCATTGTCATTGTGCAAGGTACGTGTACAGAGCCAATGAAATGCTTTTTTCGCATATCCCATCTTAGTAAGTTGGGGGTCAGAGCGCAGGGTCAGCTATGATGCAGCGCCCCTGGAGCAGGAAGGGTTAAGGGTCTTGCTCAGGGACCCAACAATGGCTGACTTGCCGTTGGTGGGGCTTGAACCCAGGTGTTTCTGGTCTTCAGATCAGCAACTCAGCACCTTAACCAATGCACAGAATGAGCGCCGACACAAAATTACCATGTCTAATATACTTATTAAACACTTTGTTACATAAGCACTGACTGACGCACGTACGTATGCTGGCAAATTTGCTGAATTTGAAAAAAAAAATGGACATCAAATCAACATCTAATTTAAAATCGGCTCTGTGGCAACACTTTGCCTTTTTTTAAAGAATCCGGTGGAAGAGCTGCAAAGTGAATTGGTGGCGGGTTTATTGCCTGGGATTTTGTGCCTGTTCTCTGTCGTAGATAACACAGGGTTTCGCACACTGTTACAGACGCTTAAACCCTTACAGCGTTATTTCAGTGTTCTTCATAATTGTTATCATAATCTGACGTTTCCATGTTTCATTTACTTTTTAAGATGGACGATATTGTCGTACAGAAATTCCAACTGTTGTAATAACAGCATAGAAACTCCAATTCTGGTTAAAATGTAAAGATATAAACATGTATTTACACAGCAGAAGAATTAGAAAATAGATGTGTAGATGAAGAATTGATTTTGGTATCGAATCGTGACTTCCAAAATTAGAAGCGGAACATAAAGTACCTAAAGTTTTCCATGCCCAATTAAATATGTATGTTTTCCACGCCCAATTAAATGCGTCACAATACAATATACTGCTATATACATATCAATCCAATACATATTATTGCCCACTCTCGCCAATGGCTTTATTTAATACAATTAAGTGGTAGCTCAGTGCTTACGGTGTTGGACAGCTGTCCGGAAAATCCTGGGACCACCAAGTTGCTAGGCCCCAGAGGAAGGAACTTAACTTAACCCTCAACTGGTCAGAGGGATTAAAAAAAGACGAATGTAAGTCGCTGTGAATAAGGATGTCTGGCAAATGCCTGAAATGCAGTTCTCCAGCCGTAAAACCATCACATTAGAGTTCTGAGCTACAAAACAGATTCAACCATCATTTTAAACAGCACATTGTGCTGCTGTTTGCATTGCCATGTTGTGTGTGTGTGTGTGTGTGTGTTTCAGATAGCCCAATTGAAAATAATCCCATCAGGACCCAGCTTCCTCAGTCTGTACTGTGTTAGTGTCACTGAGTGCACAAGTGTGTGTTGGGGGGGGGGGGTGTCTTGTGGGGTGGTCCTGGTGTACCTGCTGTAGGAAACAGAGGCCCTCAGTCACTCAGGGTGATGTCATGGGGATTTTGGAGCAAACCAGAAAGGCTGGCCTACCTGCTTATATACACAAAATTACACACAAGCAGGTGTGTGTGTGTGTGTGTGTGTGTGTGTGTGTTTGGGATGGGCAACATGCCACAAATATTATGTCTGGAATCCCACCGAGATTAACCGGCAGTCTGGAATTATGACAGGTTTTAAGATATGTAAATCCAATTAAAAATACACCTTTAGTTGTATAACCATATAAGTGCTGACTGTACCGGCGACCCTCAGGAAAACTAATTACAACTGATCAGCTAGTTAGGGTTTTTTCTACATCAGGACATCCGTGAGACTGCAAATACCTGTTGCTGGCAGCTTCTCTCTCTCTCTCTCTCTCTCTCTCTCTCTCTCTCTCTCTCTCTCTCTCTTTTTCCCCCACATTCTCTCCTGCTCCTACCTGCTCTATTTGAGGCCTGGCTCTCAGGCTGAAAGGATTAATTGTCGTTTATGTTTTATTTTTTTGTTCTGTTCATTTCTGGGAGTTTATTTTTAGGTCTGAAGTGTCTGGTTGCTATGAGACGGTGTCCAGGAGAAAAAGAGAGGGAGGGAGAAGAGAAAGAGAGAGAGAAAGAAAGCGAGGGAATAGAAAGGGAGAGAGAGAGAGAGAGATGTTTGCGTTGTGAAGGCTGAATTACAAACACGCTCACGCACTGAGTCAGCGCTGGCAAATGTATAAACACACACACACACGGTCTGTTAGTTGTTTTTCTGGATTGTCTTTTGTAACGTTGCCGTGTGCCGAATGTACCCTCGCGTGCGTTCTGTGTTCGCACTACCTGAAGTTTTAGCGGATTTCTGAGAGCCGGGAGCTAAGAGAATCATGACAAACGCGCTGCGAGTCACATGTATTTACTTTAGACCATCTTGCTCTCTCACACTCACACACACACGCGCACACACACAAACACACATACAGGAAGCAGTGTTGAAGTAGTGGTGCAGGAGGCTTGCTAACTTCCTGTACCACGATGGTGTGACACATTCCAGGAAACACCTCAAACCATACGCATAGTCGCAAGCACACACATGCATGCATGCATGCATACACACACTTTATAAAAAGGGATGTGGTCACACAGTGTTAAAAAGTGATGTACTTGGGATTATTGATGAACACAGCATAGCAGAACTTCAGTAGTTCAGAAGTGTAAATCCCATAATAAAAAATATTACACCTGCTTTCTGAGAGACTAAAACCTTTTAGATGTACACCTGGTTGTCACCTCATTACCTTCGTTCAGAGACGGAGAACATTTCTGCTAAAGAGAAAAGATGGTGTCATGAGGGACACGGTGTTGGAAGTCTGAATAGATGGATGTACGGAGGGCTAATGAGGATAAAGGAGGGGCATAACAGTCGAACAGAAATACACCCGAGACGCCCTGGGACTGCCTCTACTCCATGGAATAATATTTTTCACCTCCACAAACTCGCAACACTCAAGAGAAGCACGTGTATGCCTGTGTGTTGATTGTACGTTCTCTCAGCGCAGATCTAGAAACGTATTGTCAGCCGTCCGTCCTTGAAGAGTTTGTGCAGTGCGAAACAGCATTATGGAAAAAGTGCACGAGTGTGATAAAGTTACGGAGGTGTGAATGCAAATCCTTCACCTCTGTCGTCCTCCTCCACCTGTCCACCTCCACCTGTCCTCTCTCTT